>JAFBJT010093056.1:0-15333 GCA_016785325.1 Chascanopsetta lugubris
GAAGTCTTCGCACTTTACCTGTAAGTGACATTCTAAGAGCAACGGGGAGGACATAAAACGAAACAGCCTGGCTGAAGGCGTCTCGGGGGAGCCCCTGCGCTCACATCAACGGTCATGATATCAATTTCATTTTTGACTGTGATGCATTTAAGCGTCGGAAAGGAACCCTAAAACTGCGCGCGATGCACATTATCTTGGCTCCACACGAGCGCCGAGCGCCCGTGACTTTTGAGTTGTTTATTCTCAGTGCAACCCCCCGGACGGATTTCTATGCAACTCACGGTTTCCTCCTTGCACCCACACGCCGTCATCCGAAGGAATAAATAATGATGCTACCGGCAACGTCCACTGGAAACTGCCCATTCGAAAAAAGGACTGAGAACAGCGGAAATGATACAGCTGCGAGGTTACGCTTCCTCCTTTGTCTCTCAGCTGCAACAGCCCGGCAACTTCAAGTCCTGATCGATCACATTGAAACTGAAACTGTATAATAGTGGACGTGATTGATATCATTTTGAGGAGGGACGTCAGAGATTTGAGAGCTGGTTTTATTGTGCCAGACGTGTCGACCAAATAATATGCATCAGGAAGATACAGATTTGTACCATTTGTTGTTTTTGGGTCACATATTGGTGGATAGGTGACAAATTACACAAAAGGAATTGATTTTTATTCCATGGGAGCTAAAGTTAGCTGACATACATTTTCAAGCTACACAACTGTTGAACACATGTGTTCTACGCTTATTTGTATATTCTAATCCTGAGAGTTCATTTTTGATGTGGACTCAGAGAGATGAACTGAGAATGCAAGCGGCCTGGATGTATTTGAAAAACATTTCCTGGGACATCAGAGTTGAAGAAGACATTAATGCGGTCAAAGAATATACATTTGTTTTGGGTTCCTCCTCATTCTACCTTAAAACCGGTGGTGTAATTCATGAAGCCGTGCTCAGGTGTCCCTGGATTCTCACACGTGGTCCTCGAGGGCTCTGGAACGACAAATCACCATTACGATGAGCAGAGGGATTTCAGGAGAGTAAAAAATGAGAATATGACAGAAGGGCAATCATTGATAATGATGAAGTAATTTCTCTCCGGTGTACTCTATATACCAGAGGGCAATTACTGAAGTGGTGTGGTAACGCACGCGGCATTACCTCCGAACCTCTGGTGTCTACAACCATCAATTTCTAAGAAATGAAGTTTTAATAACATGCTGGTGAGACTGTTCGCGGTAGGTGAGACTAAATTCAAATTAAAACAAAAGTGTTTCCTCAGCGGTTAATGTCATACTAGCACCACTAACATTATAAATTATGTATTTCATTTAAGTTATTTAGTTTTTCATCGGTGCCAGATGGCGACACAGCAATGCCAGTTCACCTTCCACTTTGTTTTGATATTTGTTTTAGCTGCTTCAACGGAGCTTCAGTCAAATCAAGTGCTCCAGTTTATTCTGAAAATTCAGTCAAGGTTCGGTGTGTCGGATTTACTGACATTTCATTTGCGACGTTGCCTGTTGCTGCTGAATAAGCCCCATCTCATCCTTCCTTCCCAAGCTATCGGAGAAGCCACCGTAGCTTTCAGGAGGTGTTCAAACTCACGAGTGTTTACGTTGATCCATTCTGGGCTACGGTCAAAACGTGCTGAAGCAAAACGGTGGCCTCAATTGAGACGACCCGCTCAAGATGTACATTCAAACATCCAGTGAGTGATATTTCGCTCATTTTTGTCACTTCTAAAAATATTACGAAACAATTACATACTGACATTTTCATGAATATGAATACATGTTTTATTTACCCTTAATCTTAACCCATTACCCTTAAATTAGCCCATTAATGTATATTTACATGAGGAGCGGGTCCTCTCTACGGGGGCGGCCATGTTTTTACAGTAGCCCAGAATGGACATACTTAACCATCTCTTGAGTTTTAATGACAACTGAAATCTACCATAGGTTCTCCTGCACGCTCAGAAGGGTGAGGTGATGGATACAATGTGCATCTTCACCTCTAGATGTCACCAGATCGTACACACTGCAGTCTAATGCGAGAAAACAGTTCATACATACAAAGCTTTACACGTTTTCTAATCTATTATCACATCATCTAATCTATTATATTCCATCGCCTGCACTTTAAAAGTCAAAAACACTTATATTCAGCACCTATACATCGCGGCTGAGATCCACTCCAGGTGCCGTCCTCCTGACAAATGCGTGTTGCTGCCCCAACGAGCACATAGGGGGCGCTGCAGCTGAATGCCACCTCTGACTTGAAGATGAAACTGCGTCCTTCCCTCCGTCCCTTCGCAGGTATCCCGGGGTCTCCACAGAACTTGGCTGCAGGGGAGGGAATACAGAAGAGTGCAGATGTGAGTCAACAGATCCAACATGGACTCTGACACACTTTCCTGCAGGAAATCAGGCAGCAAAGTGTCAGTCTGCACAGTCAGTCGACGTGGAAATGCCGCCGATCTGCCCCGTTTTTTAAATATTCATCTGTTTCTAAGTGCTTGACATGTGAGGAATACTGCAGTCGACTAAGAGCGCTGTTCACTAGACTTTGGAATTAGATTCTGAAATAATACGTTGTGTGGGTCGTGTGCTGCTTGTTGCCCACATGATGAGGAGCGCTGGCTCTGTGTTCCACAGCTGCTGTGAGCTTTGGTGTTTCTTTACTTCCTCCAATCTATTTCAGTACCTGACTGCAAAAAACCCCCCGAAAAACTGATCCACATGATTTAAAACAGCCTTCACAGACTGAGTCATTCAATTGCACTGACATTACGCTTGTTGCACAAATTCCATTGGCCGTTTTTTTTTTCCCCCCCCCCACTGAATGTGGGCAGATGCATCCACATCCTCCACTCGGGATTAACTCCTTCCTTGGATCATTTTGAGCCTCATCCTTTCTGCTGAGTGGTTATGGCAGCGATATGAGGGTATTCATCTTGGCTGCAAAGAGGTAGAGAGGGGGGTTATGGCATGAAATTTTAGTTCAAAAATAATTAACAAATGAAATATTAATTTTTGTGACAGGGCCTTAAGGTTAACACAACTGGAGCCATCTGCCGCCGCTGCTGCTCTCCATGCCTGTGGTAGGATATTGCCTATTTGATGGCACTCTAGCCACAGCCGCGGCAGATGAAGCCTTTGGATTAGCGCTGCTGCTCATTCCATTTATTGCTTATGGACGTTTAATCAAGTTGCCGGGAATAATTTAGGCAGAGTGGGTTTGATGGGGGGAAAGAGAAGCCATCCATTTTACCGAGCGTCAACGTGTCTTTCCAGTCATCTTTACTTTTTATTCAAATTCATTAGCACTCTCTGGTCGCAGCGCGGAGGGGGAAAAAAAAAAAGAGTTAGTTGCAGGAGGCTCGGAAGCGCTCAGTGTGCGAGGGAGCTGAGGCGAGGACGAGAGTCACGGCGTTCAGTCACGCAGCGGAGCACCGCGGGATCAAGCCAATAATAAGGCAGGCTGCTTCTCCAGACCTGACATGTGCCGCTGTGTGGAGGTCTGGAGACAGAGATAAGTTCTCGCTCGCCCTCTCCCGAAAAGACAGGAACCAACGGGGGCTTCCCACGAGCCAATCCCTGACATAATGGATATCTAGTCAAGGAGGAGATTAGAATCCAGCCCATGCAGGAGAGCTCGAATAAAGCCATTACGGCAAATACTGTTATCTCGGAAACAAATCCATGTATTCCCAGACCTATCCGCTCCTCGAAAATGTGTTTCCACACACTGGTGGTCCCGCGTGAAAATGATTGCATTGTGGGTCTCGACCACCCGGCATCCCACAGTTTGACCGCATCTGACGTGGCAACAAATACGTCACTTTCTCCAACGGTATTGTGCCACTTAGTATTCAGATGGCATCTTTTTGGGATGCTTGATAACACAGGCCAAACAGGTGACACGCACATCAGTCATAAACCTGAAGCCGCAGGGAAATAATGTGCTGTTTTATGGATATATAAGAGAAGTGGCCTCCAGCCAAACCAAGCTCAGCATATTTGATGTACTTGTGTGTGCTTGTGTGTGTATGTGTGTGTGTGTGTGTCGTGTGTGTGTGTGTGTGTGTCGTGTGTGTGTGTGTGTGTGTGTGTGTGTGTGTGTGTGTGTCGTGTGTATCCGGATTAACAAGAAAAAGAGAGCAAGAGACTAGTCAAACTTTCTCTCTCTCTCTCTCTCTCTCTCTCTCTCTCTCCCGTAGCCTCTCTCCTTCCTTGATGAATTATCAATGCTTTGAAGTCATCAGTATGCAGAGGCCTGATTCAAAGATGGGATCGCAGTCTCATCCCTGCAGACACAAGAACCAGCATTCTCAGATACTGGAATTTGCTACTCGCTCTCTTTTTCTCATGTGTTGTACAGAACAAGGGTGTGTATCTCAGTCCTGTGTAGCGGCGCAAGCTTACAAAATTAGGGATTTGAAGAAATGCAGGGTTGGATTCGGTTTTGCCGATGTATGGCACATAATGCAGTATTGCAACCTAATGTTATTTCTACAAAAAGTGATGAGTATGAATGGAAATGTAGCTAAAATGTGCAGGGTGCAGTCTGAGACTGTATAACAGCAGGAGGAAAAAAAAATGTTCTGCACCAAATTCAATAAACTCATCAGCTTTAATTTGCATTGAATGTTTATGACACGACCAAACAGAATCTGATTATCCCTCCCACCGAGCTCATCATTTATTTTGGTAAATGCAAAATAAACCTCCATCTACAAGACAAATGAGTCTTACTGACTCATGGTTGGAGAATGTTTCTTTAGTTTGTAGTCTCATGTATGATTTAAAAACAGTATTGGATGGATTCAAAGTATTTACAGACGTAATCAACAAGTTGTAAACAGGTCTACATTAACCACCCAGTCCTGTGAGTACATTTTAGGTCTACACTAAAGGTGCGGTCTGTAAGATTGAGTGATATCTAGAGGTGAGGTTGCAGATTGCAGCTGAGTTCTTGTCTCCCTCTCTCCCTTTAAGCATGTGTGTATACATATAGTAAACACTCAGACAGTGCTCATTTTCTCATCTCAATGATATAGTAAAAATACAGAGGTGGAAAATGGTGGAGCCGCACATACGGAGCTTATTCCTGGGTAACTGAAATGAATATACATATGATTATACGCTCAGAATACAAAATCTTTCACGCGGGACCATTAATGATGCAGAGATTAAAATATGGCATATTAAAGCGTATTCTTTGCCTTTTAAACACTAAACATCTCCCCATTGTTTCCACTTTTCGGACTCATTTATCAACCCGAGTAAACGTAAGCGATTTGCAACAGACTGGCTCCCGCTTTATGTACTGCAGCAGGAGTCTGCCGCTGTAACAGCGGATCTCGGAGAGCCTGGTTCTTTACAGAAGTTAGTTATTGATCAAACAGTTAGAGTGTTCAGCCCCTAGTTTATGTCAGTTTTGCACCTACACTGGAACCTGCGTTCCATGTCGTAAGTAATGGAACCATTAAATGTGATTACTGCATCAAAAACCCGTTTCCCACCGAGACACAATAAACACCACTACGTTACATCATGGAGCATAACGGTTCCTTGCTGGCAGAGCTGCAGGTTGATTCGTGAGTGCTGATGTGGAAAAATGATTGTGGTGTGCTGAGGGATGACACCGGCTATCAGGACTGTGGTTGAATGCAAGTACAACGTATTTACTCAGTGTAGAGCCGGATGATGTGTTTAAGCCGTCGTAACATCTCAGGACTCACGCTCACACGGTTACACGGCGATAAACATTTCTGCTCGTACCCATGGGGGATGATCCTTTACATGTAAGCTGAACGTGAATCCAACAGCATCGTGTGCACTGACATGTACATCGAACGTTCAAAAGAACAAATGGCTACATGCTGTGGGTCGAGCATCGAGGGCCAACCAATCCGGTGCGGGCGGTTGGGGAAGTTCGGCCCGGCGGCCAACACCCTCTGCGACTCCTACAGCGGTGTCATGAGAGTCCACCCTGACCAACCACAGCACGGCACGGCAGCGCTACTGCCACGGACCGCAACGCCTGCGCGGAGGGGTGAAGACCGCTGAGTGGATCATCAGGACTCCATCGCCCTCCTTGCAGAGTATCCACCATCGCAGAGTCCACAGGACCCCCATTCTCAAAGACACCCCCCCCCCCCCCCTGATGACAAGGACTGTTCCCTCCTCCACCCTCAGGCCGGGGGGAGAGAGGTGTGAAATGCAGGACTACGAGACTTAGGGACTCATTCTTCCCCACAGCCATCAGACTCCTGCTTCCAGGCTGACTGGAATTCAGACTGCATTACTGGCACGTTTACATTTGTTCACCTCACCTACAGGTGAAGTGAGTCCGCTATGTTTACACTTTAGTCGCTTGCACTGTCCTTCTCATTTACATATGCAGGGATCAGACTTTGATTTTGCACACGCACTGCACTTCATCACGAGCTTGATGACTGCATGATGGCGACAAGGGACTCGCCCACAATTTGCTTCACAAGCACTCTGGAGAAACCGATGGGTGACGTCACGGACGCCACGTCCCTCTTTGTGTACGGTCTGTGGGTCTGGCTTCAAGGTCACTAACCCATCGGCCGGTCAGACCGTTCTCAGATGCTAAATACTCCAATGGAGAGTGTGGCTGAATAAAATGACGACAAGCAACAAATGCTGCCGTTTCCGTCGGTTACAAAGGAGAAATACGAGCGCACTGCACAACGGAATTCTATTCAATTCCACTGCAATTTGTGAAGTCGCTACATCTACTAGATAAGTCAGTTTAGTTCGACTATACAAAATGAATGAACTGAGTCAACGAAATCCAAATCCAATGGCTGGGATTTCAGCAATAACCAGTTAGTGAGATGCACAATAGAGCACTTCAACAGAATGTGAAAGGACCGCCTATCGTCACCAGCTTTAGTGCAGACGCTCTAAATGCATCACAGCAGTGCGTCAAAGAAGGAAACGTCTTTCAGCACTTGGAGAGTTGTTGGATGAATATTTTATTGCTATTTGTTTTTATTCAGCTCCGTCTCGAAAACCGTTTAGAGAAAGAAACACATTTAAGTGGGTTGCCCCCTTATTAATATATGAGTTACTGATATCGTGTTCGAGCGATTCAGCTGAGAGTGACGCTCCCGAGGTCTACGAATGATGATGGTGATGATGATGATGATTATCATAAGCTTCATTATTATGGGAGCACAAATGATGCTCGGACAGTCGTAACATTTCCCATGGTAATTTCCATTCGCACGAAATGTTGACCGTCTTCCTCATTAACCCTTTAAAAGCTATTTTGGTGTCATTAAACTGTAAATGCAGGGTGGGATTGATCGGTTCCCAGTATTTTGGTTGGGTGCAGGACCATAATATCTTTCATTTTGTGATGAGCACAGCTGCTTCGAAGAAAAGTATAAAGACCACAAACCAGCATTAATAGTCAGTGCTCTGCCTCCCTGCAGCACTGTCCTTTTTATTTGCGGCCTTATTCCATTTTCCACCTGAGCCCTGATGTTAAACTCCATGACTTATTCATGGATTTCATTAATTTCATTAACTTGAGATAACCTCCAAAGGGCCGAGCAGCAAAGCAGTGTGAGGGGGCTCACTTTAGAGAAAACAACCTGGAACTAATGTCAGGTAATTGATAAATGCATGAGACAAGATGTTGAATAATGCGCAGATATCTCCCTGTAAAAGATCTCGGACAAGTGTACCTGTTATTTCACAACTTACCCCAAAGAAAATTGGACAATGTTACGTCTTTTCCTGACTGCACTGTTGTACAGCTCAGGTGGAATCCCGCTCATCTCAGCATGCGAGAGGAATTTATGATAAGTGTGAAGAAAAGGGGAGGGGATTTTACATTCTTAATAATGTTCAAAAAAGAACGATGAGACTGTGGCTGTGCAGTTTAAAAGGTTCGATGGTGTGACAGTGAAAAACTTCAGGTTTAGCATCTCTACAGAAACTGAGCTGTAACCCAACATCAGCCCCTTGACCGTGGTGTGCATTTACGGCTCGGCCATATGTTGCATCACCAATTGACTAGTTCATGTTGTCAAAGGCTTTGCAATGCTGTGATGCGTAGTTCAGTTTATGGGGAGACGCACATCTCTACGCAGTCACACGGAGGCTTCGCCGGAGGAATGACGTATCACAGTAAATTCAGTCACATCCTGCATGGCCGGAAAAAAAAAAAAAAACTCATTTTATGAGGGCATACATTATGAAGTGATGAAATAAAAAGGGATTTGACTGTTATGATATAAAACGTACCAAGTTATGAATGTGCCCCTTATGTCACAACGTCGTATTTATCTTATCATGGTGTCGAGAGTCATGTTTGGGTGGGGAACTATGTCTGGGGCAGGGATACACCGAGGAATGTGGCTCATTTGCACGATCCCTTCGACGTGACGGGGTTCTGTTAGGTTGTGTTGTTGTTCCCGGCCTGGCTGATGATGCTGTGATAGGTAAACACGCGGCGGCGGCGGCGAGGAGGGTGTGAAAGCGCACGCGGCCGTGCGGGGGCAAGAATGAGCGGGACTCTGCGCAGCTCATTCCTCATTGATCAGCTGGAGGGGCTCGGTGCATACGAGCCAAGAGAAATGATTTCACCTGCAGAAGGTCAAAGTCATTCTTCCTCCTGTAAAAACGGTGACTCACGCAAGCACTGAGGCAGGTCTCCGCTCCAGGTCTCGTTGCCCGTGCAGGTGAGGACGGCGGGGAAGGACAGCTCGTAGCCAGGGAGGCAGCTGTAGCTCACGCTGGTCCCCCACTCCAGGACGGAGCCCTCCACCAGGCCATTAGGGATCGCTGGGGGTGTGGGACAGGTCACCACTGTGGGAATGATGGGGGACACAGTTAGGACAGGCTTAAGTGGCATTGTGCTATACAACTTTACAAGAGGAATTGTAATGCATCGTTATTATGATTTTTATTGTTATTGTAAAATGTGTGTGTGTGTGTGTGTGTGTGTGTGTGTGTGTGTGTGTGTGTGTGTGTGTGTGTGTGTGTGTGACGACCATTGTTACGAAATATCCTGAACATTCACTCACGGTCGAGCATGTACGCACGTTCAAACACAGCGAGTAGGATCATGATGTTGGTGTGGTAACGACACGACGATGCATTGTGGTGCAGCTGATCACGAGTGTGTAACCATGATTACTGCAGGTGCCTTAAACTGTATCATAATGTGTGCATCATGTGTTCGAGAGCATAATGCACATGTGATTCATGGAGGGCGTTACCAAACAATCATCAAACATTCATGAATTCTGTGTTTTTATTACTATCCATCAACATCGGAGTGGGTCATTTACTACGGAGGCTATTATGTTAGTGCTGCACTGCCTCCGTCAGTAATGATATTTACAGCCTATTCCATTTGTCTGACATGTTTACAAACACACTGGATCACTGTGACCTTTGCACGGATCCGCTCACGTACGGGTTTAGATAACGGCCCGTGGCCGACTTTAGACGTCACGACCAAAAGCCAAACACGTCCACGTCTCCGCAGAGACGTGGACCAAATAAAGCTTCTTGGTAATCATTGAGACTAAGTGAATATGCGATGAAATCAATTAGAGGTGTTAATGTGTGGGGATCTCTGTGTCTCAGTGGGTAGAATGAGCATTCATCTAACCGGGATGGGTCTTCGATCCCTGAATCCCCCATTCGGGATGCAAATGGGACTTTGGCCAAGACGATGAACCCTGGCGGCTGCGCCGGAGAAAGTGTTGCGAATGGTTCCATTATATAAATGTGCATGTGAATGGCCAAACTATGCTGAGGGGAAAGGAAAGAAAATCACCTCATAGATACGAAGCAATTACAAGAAAATGAGGTCACGGTGGCCCGGACCACCGAGATTTCTCAGTAGTTCTTCGAGTTGAAGTGAATGTTTGTGATGTCTCGGAGCTGTTGCGTTCACAGTGGCCAAATGGGAGGGAGTGACGGACGGCCTTAAAACATAATGCCTCCTGCCACAGCTTGTCAGAGTCAAACGGAGGGAATTTGACTAACATGTGGGCAAATGCACCAATGGATTATACAGAAACCAGACCCAGTCACAAGACATTCGACTAGGAAACAGTTCAGCTCTAATTCGATGTGACAATGGACTGACATCAGCTTTTCTAATGTTACACATTCAAACCGCATTTGTGGCGCGTCGTTCCCCTCGGCCGCGAGAGGAGGGTCCACTGTCAAAGACGTAGCAGATGGAGCCGAGGCTCGAATCTGAATCACTGACTTTTCCTCTTTCAAAGCCAACCCTCGCTCTGTCTGTGAATGTGGGCACTTGAGAACCAAAACATGTCCGAGCTCCAAAAGAAAATTCTGAATATTCCGTTCACAGCCATGAATACAAAGATGGGTTTCTTCTTTCTGGATACAATATCAGCATTTATGATATATGTGTTATATTTTCGATTCGTGTGGATTTCCAGAGTACTGACGACATCCCGACTCCATAGATTTCGAATAGAAATAGGGTTCAAAGGAGCAGCAGTGATGAAATGCGTTAAACATTCGGTTGAGTTTGTTCAATCCGTTACGTTGGCGCTCGAACTGTTCTCATCTTCTCACCAGACTGTTGAAGTATTTCATTTGTCCCAGAGTACGTCAGCTAAAGGTACAGTGTGTACAATGTAATTGAGTGGTGATGATGCGTGTTACAGTTGAATAGCTCTCAGTACACTCTTCCTTTCCAAGCAAGATAACCTTTCTTATCCTTCAGTCATAATTAGGTGATCAGTTTGTCCATTCTGGGCCACTGTGGAGAGATAGAGAGCTGGAACATGGCAGTTTCCAAAGCGAGGAGGTTCTAAATATGAAGGCACTGAAAAAACAACCAATTTGAATATTCCGGAGATAACACACTCATAAAGAACTGCATCAGTGTGCTGATTTCCGCAGACAGGAATTTATATCTTAAACAATTAGTCTCCAAAAATAGGAGTAGGAGCCCGAGTGTTCAGTCATCAAGCGCCGCTCCTCTGGAACAATATCCCTCTTTCTGTTCGGGAGTCAGACTCACTCTCCACATCCTCCACTTCTCCCCCACTTTCCCCTTTTTCTACCACATCACAACGTATCGTGTTAATGTTCACCACATGAACATCTTACGGATCCGTCTCCCTCTCCCGAGGCCCTGGGCTCCGTTGTTTTGCTGTTCCACAGCTGCTGCTGCCGCATCCTGGGCTGTGATGGTGGAAGTTGAAAGGACAAGATCGGGATGCTGGCGATGGATTGCGACTGAGGTCTGTGGGGGCGGAGCCTGTGACCGTGACTGAACTGAATCATGGCGGTGAATTGTGGTGGATCCACGGATCAAGGTGCTGTGGCTGCTGATTGTGACCCTTGTTGGTTTTTTTCTTCTGGTATTTCTTCCTTACTCCAGGGCCTAGGATGTCTCTCACTCACCCTGTGAGACAAATTGTTTGTACATTTGGTCCATATAAGTAAAAATGAATTGATTGATTGGTTGATTGATTATTTGGCTTTACTGCTGAAAACAAGTTGCATTCTCCAACAAATGAATCTTTGACATTTTTGTCCACCACGTGTTTCTAATGATGTGAAATTGCAGTCACTAATATGTGGAATACAAACAAGAAACCACTCCCAAACTCTTCAGAGTGTCTGTCTGCTGTTTATGTTCTGAAGATTTCCTGTGAATACGAGTAGATATCTGATATCTATGTAAGCTGAGAAACTCCCACTCAAAAAACGCGATTAATGAATTTATGATAAAGCTTTGCTCTGACACACTCAGAGACGAACCCACCGGGACATGTAAATAAATCAGTAGTTGTTTTAAACCATTACTATCCTCTTTCAGACACATCACTCCCTTCAAGCCTCTCCTTTCTTTTCACACAGACTCGTGCATTCCAAAGACACACACACGAAAAGAAAGAAAGTTGCGGCTTTATCTGAGCCCTGCAACTGTCTGGACGGATCAGACCTCTGGTTTACGAATCCACTTAAACTGTCACGTTAACACCTCGTTCACAAGCTAAGGTTAATTCTTCTGGCAGTGCAACAAAATTTTCTATTTCACTCACAAGATACAAACAAAAAATATCAAGGCTGCAGCTGTGACAGGCAAACGCTATGGGAATCTTGGGGAAACAAAGGTAAACAGAGGCAAACAGACTCATCAGTATGAGCACGCAGGCTGAGCTCAGACACGCCGGACTCTCTTTCTCTTTCACCTCGGACTTGAAATGACCGGACCACTGGACTTATCCTGGACTGCTTCGATTTCCCCGCCGACCTCCTCGCTCGCCCTGAGCACAAACACTGCGCGGGACACGCCGCGTGCCAGAAGTCCTCATGCCGACTTTAAGGCTCAATAAAGAACTACAGCCGGTGATTTGATTTTCATTGGTTTGTTAATACGTCCTGGAGACAGATCGGCACACCTGCTGTTGTAGTTGGCAGGACAGAAAATCCGCGCGCAATAAATGACTGAGTGGTGCTATTCAGCGGAGCGGCCTCATCTTTGGCCAGTTCCCTTTGCAGAGTTCAGTTCGTGATGAGGTTTCGGAGATAATTGCGTTTACCCGATTACATTTAGCTTTTCATTCAAATGGATTGAAATGATGTGGAAGAGTATTTGTATCCCGTTCATTTCTTTGATTTCAAAGACATCTTTTGAAATCACCAAAAATATGCTCAGTGTTTAGAAATGACAGTCTTGACATCATACCAAAGACATCTGTCTGTTACTGTGATGACAGACGGACAGCAGGAGACTCGAAAGTGCCCATCCGGCCTCCCTGTTATACCACTAATGAGCTAGACCAGACTAATCTAGTCTAGTCTAGCTCATTTCCACAAAATCCTGGTCGATGGTGTACAACCATCATGGATGCCAATATCACGTCCTGCAGCCACAATAAAAGCCTGATTTTGTTTCACACTCATATGTCTCCTTTTGACAAAGCCCCAATAAACACGTGTGCATGTGGACGTAGTTTACCACAGCACCAACATGCTGCCCCCGAATCTAGACTTAGCATCAAAGAGTGAAGGAGATCCCTGTGGAAATGTCGCATATCGATCAACACCATTCGCCGCCATCACAAGCTTTGAAGTTGTCTTCAGTCAGCAGAAAAACTCAAAAGGCATTACATTTGTCATTATGGGCTCAGAGTAAAAAGTTGGCGGTGCAACACAGTGACCTCCAGCTCCTGATGTAAACATGGTTCAGTCCACAGAGTCGAAAACAGCAGTCAGTATTATCATGAGATGATAGCAGTGGTAATTGCACATGAATGTTATAGTTAGCATCTTTAGCGTTTCAAAAAGACAGTGTTTGCACTACAGTACACAGCTCAAACTGGCTGGCAGGAAGATTTCCTCGCAGTTATATTTACAAATCAGCTTTTTTCCCCCCTAATGAGCAACGTTCATTGCTGGTTTTAACTATATAGCAGATTTTTTTTCTCAAAATTTTCAAAATCAAGGCAGGGAAAATATGAACAAATTTCCCAGCATGAATTTTAGTAGATTTTTTTTTTTCTCAAGGATGCGGGAAATTATCGTAAATGTGGAACAGGCCACTGTGGGATATTCACACATACTCACACATTTTCCTCAAAGGGAAAACTGTCCTTTGTTCTTGGTTGGCAGCAGATGCAAACAGATTTCCATATAGACGTTCAGCTGCATACAGTAGGTGCGCTATATTTGGAAAGATATTTAGGCCGCAATGAATCGTGAGTCAAAGTTAAGAGCGAGCCCACGCTGATGCTACAATCTGTTTTTTAATGTTTTCTTTAGTATTTGTTTAGTATTGTAATTTTGTTCGACAAATTCTTGAGGAGAGACAAGTTCACTTGAAATTGTTTCTCTTTGATGTTAATGAATCAGTAAAGAGTGATGCTTGGGATTTGGGATTTATTGCTTTGGAGCGCCGAAAGAAAAAAAGAAGATGCCTCTCTCTGAGTTACCTCGCCAAGATGGCTGGTTGGATTCTGTAATGTAGAAAGGTTTGAGTGTGTTGCCATTGAATTTGTGCCTCTGAGAGAAAGAGGAGAGAGAGAGAGACAGATGGAAGGAATCTGTTTGCTCGCAGGGAAAATATGCGGATCGGAGAGGAGGGCCCACTAATCTCATAATGACTGCATTAGATATTACTTCCGTACTTATTACTTTGATAAGTAATAAAAATAATAACAATTATAAAAGTGGCAGGCAGAACTGAATGGGGAGGCAGAGAGTGTCCCCATTTTCCTAAGTAGTTCTAAGCAGCATTAGTAGCTCTCAGCTGAACACGCCAAACGCAGGATTCAAACTCAATCCTTGCCGGGCAGAGCTTAAGATGTGTCATCAGCAGCGCCGCGCGCAAGTGCTGCGGCTAGCAATGATTCACAAGCATTAAGTGCAAAATTATGCACAGTCGGCACATGTAAGAGCCTTTCTCTCAAATTCCCTCTCCCTGCCTCTCCATCTCTGGCTTCCCACTCCTCTTCTTTTACCCTCCCTCCCTGGAATAACTGCTCACATCCCAGCGGCACATCATCTAATTCCGAGACAAAGATGACGGATATCCCGCGTCACGACAGTTTCAAAGGGCCCACCCGTACTGAGGCGCTGCACCTTCAACTTAAACCCAATTATGCAAACGAGAAAGAGGCGACCAATCTCATTGGCTGAGGCATTGTTTTCAGGCGCAGATATGAGAAAAGAATATTTTTTTCCAGCCGGTTTTGGAGACCTCTCGCTGCGTAGGCTGTCTCTGAGAGACATGATAAAAAAAAAGCCCTGATTACCATCAGGCTGCTGTGTTGCTTGTCTTGGAGAGAGATGGAAGGAGCGAGCGGAGACAGGGAGACAACAAACCATAAAACATAGGGACTATATTCCTCCTTAAAAACCCATCCACGCACTCGGGCACATGAGTGAAACGCATGGCCCGTGGGCCAAATGTGGCCCGCAAGATTATTTGATGTGGCCCGCGAGAGCTTTAAAGACATAATGATGGTCTAAAAATAAAAGTCTAAAACACAGATTGCCCAGGAACTCTAGTTAATCACACATGCCACTTTTTATGTGTAGCAATATATTCAGTGTGTTTACATTTTCACACGTACGTAAATGCATACACTATTACTTGCAATTTGAATAAATAATAATCAAGTGTGAAGACAGTTATTATACAATATGTTAAGTAGTAATCACATTGAGTCCCACAATTAAAAGCGGCCCCTTGAGAGCAGCCACGATGCTGATGTGGCCCTCGGTGAAAATGAGTTTGACAGCCCTCTTCACATGTGGTAATCAATTCTTCTATGACCA
>JAFBJT010093083.1:7070-23802 GCA_016785325.1 Chascanopsetta lugubris
CACACATTTGTACACATGTATATTGGATTATATCTTTAGAATCTTTCACCGGTGACATGGGAACACTTCACTACACAGAGGACTCGACTGGTACTGATTTGTCTTGCTAAAAATAACAGTCTCCCTCTGCAGCATCTTTTATATACAAAGTATTGAGAAAGAAGGGAAGGCTGCAGAAGTGATCCACTGTGACAAACCTGTATCTGATGTCAGCACTTTGTTTGCTCCATACTTTTACTTTGAAACATCTGCAAATGGAGCAGAGCTCCACCAGAATATAAAAGACTTATTTTTATCCCAAAATCAGGACAGAGAACAGTTGAATGACATTCTGTTTTCACTGATGATTCATTTCATCCAGCGTTATCCTCATACATGCTAAACCATTCACATTTGGTCACTTGGCGTTAATGTGAGTGGTTACAAGTTGTGCTGTGTGACTACGGTGCAGTCGAGGTCTTGAACTTTATTTTCCCTGTAGAAGTGTGTGTGAGTTTGGATGGATGGAAGAATAGATGGTTGGATGAGTGGAAAGATGGATGTTACATTTGTCTCATTCTACTTTGCTTGTATTTGTGGTTTATCTGGCTGTGTCTTGTCTTTCTCACTGCAGACATTCATGTCCATTTAGCTTTAAAAGAAGCTGTATCTTTGTGTGTGTGTGTGCATGTGTGTGTGTGGCGCCTTGTCCCTCTGTGGGCGGGGGTGGGGTGCACCGCTGCAGGGCCCCTGCATCTGTTCCGGGGCCTCTTCGGTACCTTTGTAATGTCACATCTGAAATCATGTTTGAGCTGTAATCAGCAGCAAAATGCCTTGTATTTGAGCCTGGCAGTGAAGTACAGACATCATCAAAAACAGCCGAAATGTTCCTCCATCCAGCCACATCAGTGCTTTTCCGTCTCTGTGAGCAGCATAAAGAGAAGCACTCCTGCTGTCAGCTGGTTGTTTGTCACTCCACTTACTTCAATGTTCAATCTCCGGGCGTTCAGCTGACATGTAAATACAATGAATACAATTAAAAATCAAACTATATTGTCTAACTGAACAGATCAAGTGAAGCTTTTTTTGTTTTTGTTTTTGTTTTATCAGTTCCATTTCTCTGTTCATTGCTTTGGTTGTCTTTCTTGAAGTTAGAGCACCACTTAGTGGCCACAACGTGAACAGGTAAAAGCCAATGGCTCGTCACACAAGTCCAGTCTTAACAATTTTCAGTAAGTGAATATATCCGTTTTTTTTGTTGTTGTTGTTGTTGTTGTTTTTATCTTGAGCATTAAAACCACATCCAAAAGCAATGACAAAACACAAAAGAGCGGTATGGTCAGAATGTTTTCTCTTTTACAAGATTACTTTAGAGTGACAATATCAAGAGATTATAGAGATACAAGACATATTAGTTTCCTTGACACATTTTAATATGTGGCTGTTATCGGTGATAAACACACAAACCAACACACATAAAAACAGTCATAACACAGACGGAGAAGACACTGAACTGACATTAGACAAAACACAAACCGACACTTTGACATCCAAGACACATCAATGTGACTATTGAAGACAACACGGGTTCGACACTCCACTGAAAACAGTAACACACACAACGAGTCTTATATTCACCGGGAACACAGAGGAATGTCAAAAAGGGGTGTTGACAAATTGCAAAGTTATCTAATCAAATATTAGTTCTATTCAACCATTTCATCTCTGACAGTATGCCACAGTCTCTGTGCAATGCATCTGTATTTGAAAGGTGTTGCAATTAGTTGATGCGAGAGCCGGCGGATCTGCTCGAAGGACTACATTTCCTGTGCAGCAGGAATCAAGCCTCTCTGTCGTGGTCTCTGTGTAGCTTTGAATCCCTATAGTGCAGAGCATAACTGGGCTGTGGAGTCCAGTCCAGACATTAGTCACTGGTGGGTTGTCTAATTTGTGCGCCAACCAATTGACAACAGCAGCTGAGAGTTGCCGATTGCAGAGAGGACAGGGAAATGCACACAGTGGTGGTTTTTGTTAAAAGAAAAATGGTCCGAGACCCTCACGTAGCAATCAATTAAGATGCTTAGGTATACAGCTGTTAGGTGTCTCACAGCCGTTATATACATTACATAATACATTTCAAATTCTTATTAGAAAAACAAAAGTTAAATAACAGCATACTAATCTAATTATACAAGAAAAAGAATCAAACTTCACACATTGTAATCAGATGAAGGCACAATTAGGAATAATATCTCAAAGATGCAGTTTAGGATTAGTTTGAGAATTGCTCTTCTTCACTTGTTTCCAAAGCACCACTCTGGTCCAGAGTAACAAGATTCCTCCTCCTCCTCCACCAGACTTTACTTTGAATATTTCAAGGCCAGCTTTAAAAAACACATTCAGACATGAATCATGAAAACCCTTCCATTGTTATGACTTATCGTTGTATAAAGAGTTGTGTGTTTGTGTTTCACCTTGTGAGCAGAGTCTGCAAACTGCTGCGTTTTGTGCATCAGCTCCACAGTCTTGTCCTCGGTGCGTGTCAACCTGTCTCCTCGCTCTCCCAGAGCCACATTCAGCCTCTGGACGACTTTACCCACAGTCATGCGCTGCCCAGGCTGACCTGTGTGTCCCGTGCACACACACACACACACACACACACACACACACACACACACACACACAATAGAAATATTATGATTGTGATATTGTAATAGTCAGAGCAGTGGTCAGATCAAATCATTTTGACCTGACAGGCCAAATGTCACCACAACAGTCTCAGTAGGGGAAGATCAAAGAGACTGATGGACAGAGAGAGATGACAGAACCAGAATCACATCCAAAACCTACTGATACAGAAAGTAGAGCAAGAGAGGAACACTGTCAATGCACCGATAGTGGAAATATTTAACCCTTAACAGTTCCTAAGGACATTTTTGTCAGTCATGGTTCTAAGTCCATCTTGATCCTGGATCCATCCCGATTCAGCGCCATGATCCAGGACCCAGAGCCAGATCAAAGTTAGAAATTGCACTGTTGGGCTGATGTGGTGAAACCTCACCAGAAAGTGTTCCATCCTGACTCCTCTCTCCAGACTGAGGGTTGATTCCTTTGTGACCAGTAAACACAAAGCCCAAAATGAACAGCCAGTGGGGTTTGGGCAGTGGCATAGTGTGTAGGTCCAGGGATCAAACCTTTGACGTTCGAGTTGTAGTGGAACTTTCAGCGTTTGCGGGAGACAAATATAAAAACATTTGAAGTCCATCCTGCAGCTGCTTCGTCCATCAAGACTTGAATAAGCGCTATAATACAGAGCGTTTACAGATTTCAGTAAGACCTTATGAGACAGGTGGCCTGAGTTTACATTTGTAGCTTGGCTGCAGGGTTTCTGGGTGTTTGGCTGCCGCCTGGCACATCTCCCACCCATTACTCCGGCCCTGGCTCTTTCTAAAGACCCGCCATTGTATCAACCTCCCTGAACTAAACAAAGTCTGCTCTCATCTGGGGAGCCTTTCACAGGGAGGTGCAGCACAGAGGGGACAATAGACAAAAAGAGGGGAGATGACCTTGAGTGACACAAGGACCAAAATAATGCGACCTGGTTGGTTATGGTGTGTTACAATAAAACATGTGTGTTGTTTTGAGTCTGACAGCATTCTGGAAAAGCGCGAAAACCAATTTTTACATCGGCCAATATTGATCATTCAAAAAGTAAGCAACAATAATTGGCAACAAAGATTGCTCTGAAATGTTCATTCCTATTGTCAATTTGTCCATGTACTTGGAGTTACATGTAACATTGTATTTTAGAAACTTTATTGGAGAATGTTTCATGTATGTAATATTATGAGAAGCAAAATTCTTCACAAAATAACAGTAAAGATAAAGTAAAGATTTGAAATTGCAATGCCAGGATGATTTCTTTAGAAGTCTGTTTTCAGAGTCATTAAAAACCTTTCATACATGACTATCAGACATTTGACTTCACTTAGGGCTTTATCTTTTAACCACTGACTCGATGCCTCTAAGACTGTGCAGAGTGTATGCGGTGATGAAATAGTGACTATATTCAACATAATTATATATTGTTGTCAAACGTAGAGTTACAGTGCATTGTTATGCAGTTCTTTCTAAAGTAACTTGCCCAGTGAGTTCTCTAACCACTCGGTTACAGTCAACAAATGCATGAGTTGACATGTGATTGACCTCATGAATAACAGGATGACCATTAGCAGAGTGACACCTGCATCAGAAAGAGCCAGTGAGTTGACGGGATGTTAATGAGAGCAGCACCATAAGAAATATGAGTTGTGAGAAGTGTTACAGCTGTATTATAATCATGTTTGATATACTTATTTCTATTTTGTGTTATTTGTTTTTGCATGTAATGTATATTTTAGAAGAGGCAGAATAGTTTGTTAATAGCTATTTTCTACATTCTTTTCTCTATTCAACTCAAAGATGAATTTGGGCTTCAGTATCTTGCTGTTGAGAACGGGGACGGGGATTCCAACCTCAGACTCTGCTCAGAGTTCAACCTCCCTATTCCCCGAGTCGACCTCGGAGGAACAGGGAGCTGAACCTTACATTCGCCATCATGTTTCAAATATAGTCATCAGCTCACACAGATAACACCCCGATGACAGCGCTGGCATTTCCACAGACTCACAACAGACAGTACACGTCAGTCTCACAGGCTTGTGAAAACATGATGTAATTGCTCTGTAATTGCTGTGTCTTACCTCGACCTGCCGATTGGATTCGATTGGCAACCATTTTATTCTTCATACGATTCAAGAAGGCTTTGCAGCGGTAAATGACGAGGTTCATGGTGCAGGCATCTAAAAGAACAAGGCTAGCGCATTACAGCCGGAGTGATTGTTTTTCAATGAATCTTCAGTCGTTACGTGACAGTACCTCCCGTGAGTTTGGCCTGGCAGTTGATGTACTCCGTCTGTTTGGGAGGAACACAGCTTTTCCGTCTGGCCTGCAGAATTCTGCCTGAGGCCTCGCTCGGATCAGGTCCAGTCTCCTCCTGTGCTCCCTGACTCGTTATCCTCTGTCCACCTTTCTCGCCCAACTTCCCAGCCTTTCCCAGTTTGCCTGCTCTTCCCATCCAGTAGGTCTGGGAGGCACGGTACAAGATCTGGACAAAGATACACTTTTCCGCTGATGAGCTGGTTACCCACCGGTCCACAGCATTGTCAAATACAAGGTCAAACTCAGGGCTGTCCTAGAAGCGCCGGAAACAAGAGAACAAAACATACATTCACATTCGTTGAATTTCAGAAGGGAGACCACACTAACTAACCTGGTAAAGGCTGAAACACCCTTATTGATGGAGCACTTTTCTCTCACACTGTGCATGTGCAGTTTTTGTGCTTTTGTAATTTGGGCTTCAGGATTTTTCCATGTGACTCGTTTGATGACCCTCTCTAAAGACGAGCTGCAGCTTCCTGAACTTACAAGTCCATCACTTCCCTTTGAAAAGAGCCCTGATCAATCAGCAGGAGTTCTGTTCTCTTCATACATAAATGAATTAGCCTGATGAATGGGACATTAGACAATGGTCAATTGTAAGATTTAAAAAATTACTATACAAACTTTAGACCAGGTTGTTGTCTTGCTTATAGCCACAAAAATATATTTGTTTATTAAATATTTATTTGCTCCAATGTTTGATGAGATCTTTAAATTAAGTTATATTTATCTTCAGGAATAAATGATTGGTACATTCGTAAGTAAATACACAGATATAAGGGCAAGTCACCGGACTCCCATAAAATCAGTTTCTGCAAATGATTGACATATTATATCATATGAATCCATATGTAGAAAAACATCCATTTCAATGAAATCATTTTGTTTCATATATTATAATAATTAAGTCAGTAGACTGTCCAGGATCCATCACCTGGTGGGAAACTTACATCTGAAGCTCATGAAAGCGACTGACCTTGTTGGGGTTGATGCCATTGACCTGTCGGAGCTGCTCCACTGTCCACTGAGACCTCCTGCTGAAGAATGAGGAGCCAGCAAACTGCTTCACCTTGGTAATTAGCAGCTGATGGGGCCTGGTGTTGGTAACTATCACAACATCAGAGACAACACTGTCCTTGTTTAAAATCAAAATCAGCGTAAGGCCCAATTTACATCATTAGAAAAGACAGTGGACAGACACATTTCCAATCATGTCAAGTCACGTCAAAGTCAAACTTCAAATAATAATAATTTAGAGCCTTTATTCGTTGCCTACTTAAAGGTACAGTGTGTAAGATTTCGGTCATTTTGATCACTTCTAAAATTAGAAAACAATTGCATACTGATATTTTCATTAACTTATAATCACCTAAATGTTTAATTGTTTTCCATTACCTTTAAATAAACCCAATTAATGTATATTTACATGAGGAGGGGGGTCCTCTCCACGGGGGCCCGTAACTAATAACTAATAATAATGTTTGGACAATATAAACAGGACACGATTCATCTGGCTCTTTGAGGGCGTTACTTGTGTCATTGCATCAGAAAATGCACTGACACATTGCATTTGTCTCCAACGACAATAGATGAATATAATGCATGAGGTGTTGGGTAGGTGGTAGGGTGGTGTATATAATGTAGGTGGTGTTGGGTAGGTGGTAGGGTGGTGTATATAATGTAGGTGGTGTTGGGTAGGTGGTAGGGTGGTGTATATAATGTAGGTGGTGTTGGGTAGGTGGTAGGGTGGTGTACATAATGTAGGTGGTGTTGGGTAGGTGGCAGGGTGGTGTATATAATGTAGGTGGTGTTGGGTAGGTGGTAGGGTGGTGTACATAATGTAGGTGGTGTTGGGTAGGTGGTAGGGTGGTGTACATAATGTAGGTGGTGTTGGGTAGGTGGTAGGGTGTCTTATCTGAACTGGTCTCGTTGACAGGGGATTGAAAACGTGACATTGCTTCAGTCGCGCTCTCGAAATGTCTCTGATCTTAGTGGGAATGAAGCTTCAAAGCTTCGAATCTGTTTCAGCACAATTAGTCAGAAAGCTTCAGAGCTTCATGAATGTGTATAATTAATTCAGGTTAAATGAGTTTTTATTTTTTCATTTTAATATAACGCCATAATGACATCATCTTTGTGGAATAAAAGATGTTTTTTCTGGTTTTGTTGTTTGGAAGGTTTTTCTCCTAAATGACTAAATGACTGGAGGACTAAATGGTTAAAGATCTTCATCTCTTTGGACACAACAGTTCACACTGGGCTGAAGAGTAGCAGATCAGGCTCCCTGATGTGATGGAATTGAAAACTGACCAATCACAGTTCATGTTAATGACCTGAAGTTCAATTCCTTTCCTCTTTCAGTTTGTCCCAGTACTAAAGATGCAGAGATGTATTCGCCAGAGTCCCTTGAATCCCACAGGAAGTAGAGATCTTCTAACATTACCTGACACACAGAGGAAAGTTGAATACTCCGGTTTGACTCCAGTCAGAAGAAGAGACAGTCTCTTTCTCTTCCTCCTCCAAACTTCCACCGCCACCAACATCCGCTCATGCCGAGGGATGAAGACCTCTTTGTTTATGGCAGACTGGAAGTTCATTGTGCCTTTGTGACCTACACTGGAGATAGATGGACATAACTGAGCATGTTTGGCTTATTTGATACCGATGTTCACACATTGTATGTTTCTGTCAAGAGTGAACAAGCCAACATTTTCTTTAATTTTCTGCCAGCAAGACTTTTTATATTGATGAATTTCACTCTGGCCTGAGTGATTTGGGTCAAATTGTTGTCAGCAGGGTTTGGTCAACCAAAGTTTTCTTTAATCAGTGTGAGATCATTTCGGAGATCCACAGAGGAACCAATGCATATCCATGTTGTCCACGTTACAAACACTGGCTCCATTTGAATTTGAAGAGAATCGAATGTCTTTATTGTCAGCGTGCAAACCTTCTTGGTGCAGATAAAAACCTAAAGTGCAAAAATCAGTATTTAAAGATTTAGAAATATCATATCACACACACACACACACACACACACACACACACACACACGCACACACACACACACACAGGGCATGCCTGGTAAAGTGCATTACTTGCAGTTGAGTGCCATTATTGCTTTTGGTTATTCAAGCTGTTGATTAAGTTTGAATTACCCCTTGTCTGTGCTGTCTGGGCTGTCTGTGATGTCTGTGATGTCTGTGCTGTCTGCTGTCTGTGATGTCTGTGATGTCTGTGATGTCTGTGCTGTCTGGGCTGTCTGTGCTGTCTGTGATGTCTGTGCTGTCTGTGATGTCTGTGCTGTCTGTGCTGTCTGTGCTGTCTGTGGTGTCTGTGATGTCTGTGATGTCTGTGCTGTCTGTGCTGTCTGTGATGTCTGTGGTGTCTGTGCTGTCTGTGCTGTCTGTGATGTCTGTGCTGTCTGTGGTGTCTGTGATGTCTGTGATGTCTGTGCTGTCTGTGCTGTCTGTGATGTCTGTGCTGTCTGTGATGTCTGTGCTGTCTGTGATGTCTGTGGTGTCTGTGCTGTCTGTGCTGTCTGTGATGTCTGTGCTGTCTGTGATGTCTGTGCTGTCTGTGGTGTCTGTGCTGTCTGTGATGTCTGTGATGTCTGTGCTGTCTGTGCTGTCTGTGGTGTCTGTGCTCCAGCTCTCGTCCTCCTCAGTCTGGATTCCCAGAGACCTGATAACTGTGAGCCTCCTCCCTCACTGTGTCATTGAAGGGTTGACGCAGAATCATGCTGCATGTTTTGCTTTTTGCTTGAACACACCAGCTGCCTGTTGAGGAGTGGCAGTGTGGATCCCTCTATTCTCTGTAGAATCACAGTATATTTATAGTTTCACGAAGCTGTTCTGATTCTAAGCATGGGAAAGGTTTAGTATTAAGATTTCCGAGTCCTGCCATAACAATAAGCATTTAACTGTCTTGTGACGAGTAGGTAAACCACAACCTCCACACCTCTAAACTCTTGACCACAGCGCAAAGGAGAGAGCAGCGTTAACACCTTCACTGAGTAGAATGGACATACTTTGCATCGGTGATGGTATTTGTCGTCTTGGTTCTGACAATTGTTCTTTTTGCTCGGTCTTTTTTCTTTCTTCTTCATCAATTACCACTGTGTTGTGGTTTCTCTCTCTCTCTCTCTCTCTCTCTCTTTCTCTCTCTTCCTCTCTTCATCTGTCCATCCTCCTTCTCCCCCAGTCCTCCCTATTCTTTTCTTTCTCTTTTTGTCCACTCTCTGTGCTGCATCCAGCCGGATACCCTCACTCACCACTCATGAGTAGATATGAATGCATGAATACATTTCCAACCCTGCTGCTTCACTCTGCAGTTTTCCAATGGATTAGAAACAGGTCAAATGTTGAGGAGAGATTGAACACGTACAAACTGTACGTGTTCAATCTGTGCTGCGCAGAAACATCCATTATTTAACATCAACAGACACACACCTGAAACCAGGAAACCATGATATTTGCATTGCACCCGCTGGTGGTTTGCAAGTGTAACTGCACAGTGACACAGATAAAGAAATTATTTGCCAGAAACGAATTTCTGGAATTTGTGATTTTTTTTAACATTGAAGTCATTTCTCTGCACTGTGGTGTGAGCACAATCTCAACACTGAACTGGACACTTATACCTTATTTATTTTGATATTACTTTCATTAGTTCTCATCAATTGATTGTATGACATAACTTAAGTCCTAAGGGCTATCGGTCACTGGAAAGAGTTTTCTATGATGCTGAATATCTGGGAATGAAGCAGTTGGAAATTCTTTTGATGATACTTAAAAAACTACAGATAAAAAGTTATTTGATTTATTCAAATTGAATCAGACATAAAAAGAAATGTTTATTTTTATGTGGTATTTTACTTTGAACATTTATGATATAATTACATGATGGTTTTCATATAATACAAATAGATCAGTTATGAGCCTGGGTACTTTTGAGAGTGTGAGCAGTGAAGGTAATGTACGCTGAACGTCTCAGCTCAGGCTTTTGCTTTTTCTTTTCCCCTTTTCATAGACTTCAGCTGTGGTTGTTAGAAAGAGCTTTCTGTCTTTATTGAATGAAGAACAGCACATTTTTGTCTGAACGGTGCGTGATCGAACGCCACAACTCTCCTGGTCCATTGATGCCCCAGTCTTTCCTGAATCATATTTCATCATCAATAATATCTGTAAGACTTTCAGTCAATCTTACCTGTCCTTGTTCTCTTCTCCTCACAAAAACGTTATTTGCTCATTGCAGTGTTTCCAAGTCCAGGAGATTGTGCTGTTTGTTTAGATGTTCCCTTAATAAGCGATTAACTCAGTATTTTGAGAATCCTCCCATGAATTAATAGCCCTGCGCATGGAGTGGCGTGCCTGGCGGGGAAGGCACAATTTCATCACAGTCCACCCCATTTCACATGTTGGCAGACACGTGGTTAAAGGCGGCAAGTGAGAAAACAGTCGGATGCTGTCTGACAGACAGAGCCAGGGCACAACTCCAACTACCAGGGTGGGGGCGTGTTCTGAGCTGCTCAGACCAAAATGATTTATCGCAATGAAAGCAAACAAACATAGAAACATACAAATAAGAAGTGTATTTTATGTATCTTCACTTCTTCACGTGACGATACTCAAAAATGTTTTCTTATTCTCTACCAGTACTTTAGTACAGATTCATGTTGATCCAAAAAATACTCTTGTACACCAAAGTAATGAGTCAGATACAAACAGGCTGAGTAAATTCCACCTTTAATGAACGACACCATGTCACGTTCCTCCGCTCACCGAGTATTCTGGGTGGCATCGTGTTTCTACCAGGACGCACGGGGCCTTTTTCAGGGCATCGGTGTCATTGCTTTCTATATACGTGACCTGACCATCAATCACATCGCGGTCTTCGTGGTGGGATGTGATCCTTTGTGAGCCTCAGCTCCTGAGCAGCACAGTGTCATGAGTGGGGCCTCCACCTTGAATGAGCCTCCACCTTGAATGAGCCTCCACCTTGAATGAGCCTCCCTGAGCCGGAGCTGACCTGAGATCAGACTGAGTGAAGGACTGGAGAACTGAAGGTGGTGAGAGAAGTCAGGTTAACGTCTTTAACAGTAAGTTAAAGTAGGACTTTCTGCAGAGTCTGTCTGTTCTGACTGAAACTCATCAAACAGAGGAGCTGACAAACAGAAAGTCACATGATAAATGCATTTCAACAACAAAACAACTAATAATCTCCCGTTACAAATATTTGACCATGTTATGACAAACAGAAACTTTATTTTCAGGAGGCTGATTTTCATCCACGGCAAATCACATCAGCACTTGAACACACATGGTGTCACTCACTTATGGCAGCGCTAATGTTGGGCTGTGGTCTTCAGCAGGAGAGACATGTAAACAAGGACAACTTGAGGTCAGGGGGTGGGGCTAAACACAAGTGATCAATCCAACACAAACAGTTCTTTTGCAACCCGGTTGTGATGATTGAACAATGAGGCCTCATTCATTCTTGTAGCTCTTATCATGTCTGTGTCGCTGAGAGTGGTACTTTTTCAATCTTTCAATCTTTAGGCCTCTATTGATCATTTTGACCACTGCAAACATTTTCACATTGAGCTGAAGGGTTTAGAGATGGTGCTTTAGGGCAGTTGTTCTCAACTGGTCGATCTATCCACTTTTACATTCTCTAAAGAATCATCTTCAAAACAAAAACGTCCCTTTCCCAGTCAAAGGCCCGCGACCCTCTAAAAGAGGTCTGGATCTGGACTGGATCCTGACCCACCGGTTGAGAATCACTGCTTTAGGGTGCAATATCCATGACAAAGCTGCCTTCAATGGAGATAATGTACCAACATATTATGGGATGGTCTGATTGTTAAAAGACGGCGCACATATTCACCTGATGCTTTTTTCAAATATTAGAAACTACAGAGAAAAAAACCCTGATATCTTAAAGCACAGGTCTCGAATAACAGTCAGTGAGCACAAATAAACCTATCGGATTATACGGCAAATGTTTGTATGTGTTTGTAGCTTAAAGGGACCGTTTGTCATTTTGATATATTTCCAACAACAGATTGTGGGGAAAACATCCTCTAAACAATATCTTGGTGACAATGGCACAAGATGAGTCTAAATCCACACATCAAACCACAGCTAACAACCGTACTCTGTAAATGTTACTACCACAGGGATACGCTGCATTAGCACCATGGAATGCGCCGCACTCTGCTCCCGCTGCAGACCTGCTTACTGCTAATCCACTCCCGCTGCAGACCTGCTTACTGCTAATCCACTCCCGCTGCAGACCTGCTTACTGCTAATCCACTCCAGCTGCAGACCTGTTTACTGCTAATCCACTCCAGCTGCAGACCTGTTTACTGCTAATCCACTCCAGCTGCAGACCTGCTTACTGCTAATTCACTCCCGCTGCAGAATCCACTCCCGCTGCATGCAGCAGAGTGGATGAGCAGTAAGCAGGTTCTCTCTGTTGACTTGATCGATAGTATGGTTAGATGCACTGAGATTTCCTCCAGGGGTCAATAAAGTTGAATGATTCGAAATACACATGAATATAAACCATTCATTCTCACAAAAGGTCACAGACTGAATCCCTCAAAACAATCTCTTGAACTGGGAAAACACTTTTCAAATGACAGAGAACTCTCTGGCTGCCAGCGCTTCAAAAACAAGCACTGAACCTCACATGAATGCCACAGATCTTCACCCCAACATGGATGGACTCCTCTCAGAGCTCATGTATCCTAAAGGTTTGAGCGTTTATGTGGTAAATGAATAGAATCCGAGAGGAAACGGCTGTAACGCTGAGCTCCGTCAAAACGGAATGAAGTCTAATTCCCTCAGGTTAGACTGACTAATACTTTGACTTTGTTTATGTGACATGACGACATAAACAAGTCAGGGACTAAAGCTGCTGGTGGATAACAATCAGACTGCAGTGCAGTGGATCATGATTCACTCTAGTGGTCAAACTGTGGTATGACAAGGTTGCTACACTGGTCATGCGGAGTCTCCAGTTGGTGTCAGTGAAGCATTATACACAGTATACATTGTGGTCTTTGACAATGAAGCGGTAACTCTAGATGGCAACAGTCCCCTGCTCTACTGTGAGGAACCTGAGTTTGATTTGACCGATACATCAAACAGATCTAGAACCGCCTTCGACCACCTGCGCAATATTAAGACAATCAGAAATATCCAATCCTGACAAGACTCCCTGCCTTTATACCTTGCAGTCTGGATCACTGTGACTCTTTAATGTCTTGAATGTCCCAGTCGGTCCCTGAAAATCCTCCAGCTGCTCCAGATCGCTGCAGCTCACAGACTGACTGGAACCAGAGGACCAGATCATATCACTCCCGTCTCGGCTTCCTGACTCTGGCTCCCAGTCAAAAGTAGAATCGATTTAAATCCTACTTCTTACGAAGCCCTAAAGAATCCAGCCCCGTCCTCCATGAGAGAACTGATTGCTCCTCCAAACCAAACAGATCACTCTCTGAACTCAGGTCTCTGCTCATTCCCAGGATGAATCACAGTAGAACAGGTGGTAGAACCTTCAGCTCCGAGCTCCTCTCCTGAGGAACCAGCTCCCGCTCTCAGTCCGGGAGTCTGATTCTGTCTCCACCTTTAAGCTCAGACTCTAAACTTTCCTTTTGAACAGTTTAGAGTCAGATCTCGATCAGGGAGACCTGAGTTGAACGGTCCACACTGAGCTGCTCTAGGCTCAGACTGCGGGGGGAGTTTCCCATCATGCACTGAGAATGAACACATAGACTGAGAGCTCTTGCCCTCAAATTCTCACCCCTGCCACAAACCCTTTGCCCCCCCCCTCTACATTTAACTCAGGAAACCACATGCAGCATCTTAAACGATTTCCAACTGTTTTTCCAGCTTCGCTGCCGTTGGTGAACGAGACGAAGCCGAGACGGTGGCGAGGAAACACCGACATCCTGAGTCTCAAGCTACGACCGATCCGGCGCTGGGTCCTGAACGCGCGAGCGAGTCGTGATGAACCCGAGATCGAAAAGGACGAAAACAAAGATGGATGTAAACATTTCATCATTCACATTTATAAGGTATGTATTGTGAACCCTTACCCTAACATTCTATATCACATCTAATACTCGTCGGTCCGTCCTGGAGTGGATCCCTCACCTCTGACTCTCCCTCAGGTTTCTACCTTTTCTTTTCCCCCTGTCGTGTTTCCTGACTCTTGCTGAGGCTCTAAGGACAGAGGAGGTTAGAGGCTCGAACCTCCTCTGTCCTGAGAGTCTAAGGACAGAGGAGGTTAGAGGCTCGAACCTCCTCTGTCCTGAGAGTCTAAGGACAGAGGAGGTTAGAGGCTCGAACCTCCTCTGTCCTTAGACTCTAAGGCTTAGAGTCTAAGGACAGAGGAGGTTCCCTCCCCGCGAAGCCCTGTGAGACTAACTCGGATTTGTAAATGTGAGCTATATAAATACAATTTGATTTGATTTGATGATTTGACAATGTCAAAACTTGCATTTCAACTGACAATATTTTAGGTGATTTCTGAATATTTTAAGGTAAAAAAAACAACATGTAGGCCTTTCAATAACTCATGAGAATTCAGCCGGGGAGAGAGAGAACTCATCCTCTGAAGCAGAGCTGCTCGGAGGTCGGTGACCATTTCATTATCAGAGCAGAGAGTCACTGTAAAAAATCGAGGCCATTCGTCTTTGGAGGAGGAACTTTCTGTCAAAAACGTTCTACCATGGTTAAACCTCCAACAGGTCGAAGCCACTACAAACATGAAACATGAGGAAATCAAAGAACAGCAGAACTCGAACACTATCACTTTAACAAAGAACACCAATGTACAAATACTTTCATTCATAGGAGCTTCAACATTTCATTCCTCCAACACAGAGAATCAGTCTCACAGCGCTGGTCAACGTGCTCACGTCCCTCAGCCAAACCAGCCAAACATCAAAGCCAATAATCTGCGTAAATGGCACATATTTAAATGAAACTTGATTTGAGTCAACAACTGATTTTAGTTCATCGAACAGCTCAAATGCTCAAAGATCAGTGAATAAAGGTGTGAAGATATCCTGACGTAGCTTTTATATCCAGTCTCAAAGACACAGAGAAACTCTGTCCTCAGCAGCTTCACATGGAGCTTCAGCCCAAATCACAGGCCAGAGATAAACAGCTGCATTCATAAGAGGAATAGCGCTTTATTTTGAGCCCATTGATTACATTGATGCACTGAACTGTTTGGACTCTGGTCTGAGGGATCAATGGAGATTTAGAGAAGTTGCAGCAGATAAAGATATGTATGTAGTATTTTTTGCTTAAAAAAACATCAGTTGGATTGAGTGCTGTGTTAGATAACACGGTATCTTCTCCTTTGAGGAAAGAGTGAAACAATTCAACAAGCTCAACATTAGACTTGGATTAAAGCACTTGCATCTTCTCTGAATCAGGAATAATTAGGATCCCACAGAGAAGTGACCTTCGATCAGATCAGCCTCAGCATGAGCGCCGATCCGAGTGAACACAGGAAACACCAGGGCTGGAGTGAGTGAGCTCAGGACACAGCCCCGTCTGTGTGAGGTCAGTTCACTCTCAGGTGCCTCTGCTCTAACAGTCATTTGATTTTGTGATGTATTTATTTCATAATAAAAAATGTAGTGTTGTCAAAGTGAATTGCTGTCTCCTGTGCAGCACCTTAACTCTCCTCAGTCATTTACATCTGGATGAAGAGCCAGGTTACCTGTGCACGAGGGAACCGAAAGGATGCATATACAGTTAAATATAAGCAGTTTAAAATCAATGAAAAATGAGCTCATATTATCCTGATGCAGATATTCTTGAAATAGAATGAACGTGTGAGGAAATGTACATTTCTGACTAAAAGAAACATGAAGAGAGAGTGAATGGACCTGTACCGATCCCATGAGTCACTTTAAGTTACGGGGCATCTGGGTTCTCCTCTGGAGCTTCCGCTTGTTCCTGTGGTCTGTACATGAAGGTGAGGAGGAAAAGAGCCACATCATAAGAGCACCAATAGGCCGTATGCGAGGTCACCGCCGACCAATAGCGGCTCTCCACCAGGCCCTCCCGCAGCTCAAAATCAATGCGTCTTTCCAACTCCACTGCAAAAGAGAGAATGACACATTTTTACCGACCAAATGGAGAAGTCCGCAAAAGGAAGTGGTTCTTGATGCCGAGTGACCATTGTCTTGTGAGTGCGTTGTCACTGGATCATATACACAGACTTTTAACATGACAGTCGTGAATTTGATCATATCAGCTGTTTTAACATACGTTGCAAAATGCACTGAAGATCACTCACTGGCAAACCGCCACTCTTCATCAGAAGCCTTGGCTCACAGAAGAGGGTCACGGGCTCTCGAAGGCTCGGGTCACGGCCCTAAGGGCCGGTGACTTGGCCAGAGCTAGAAATGAGTTGGTGAAGACTCATTCTCTGCATTTACGAGGGGGCCCTCTCACAAACAAACCACTGGCTCTATTTGTCAGCAGTATCAGAAACCAATCAAGTGTCGTGAGCTCGTTTGTTTGAATGTGACCCAGCGCTGCCATCTGCAGTCGCTGTTTGAAGTCACGTAGAAAGAACAGGGATCTGTGAGTGACCTGTCTGGAAAACCCTGTCATAGCAGCTTTTGTCTCGATGGAGAAAAAAGGATCAAAACACATTGTGGAGGCCGTGAGGACTTGAGGGTAGTGCTCCACGTTGACCTCGTGACCTCACGGCAGATGTTCCCCGGTGTCTGTCATAAACA
>JAFBJT010093086.1:0-12020 GCA_016785325.1 Chascanopsetta lugubris
CATATACATACATATATATACATATATATGTATGCGTCTATGTGTGTCTGTGCGTGTCTATGTGTGTCTGTGTCTATATGTGTGTGCGTGTGTGTGTGTGTTATGATATTAAGTAAGATATTAAAATGAACTCATAATGATGTCATACAACGGTGTAATTCTTTAAAAAGAGCATTAAATAGTCAGAATACAGTAAATACAGTCAGCCACATATAAGTACACATGTAACTTGATATACTGACCTCAGCCAGCATTGTAAACAAACAGAGAAACAACTTTTCAATGCTCAGAAAAGGTTCTCAAACTCTTTAAAAGCATGAAAAGTGCTGATCTACAGTGTACAGTCATGAGTCCGACTTGCGTTTGACTGATGAAAGTAAAAGTCGTGGATAAAATGTGAAATATAATCGTGTACTGTCCTCCTCTTCCTGCTTTCACTCACTCCTGAGCCATGTTCCTTTTAAAAGAGCCCCAGAAAGGTGAAAAAAAGTAATTAAAGTCAAAAAGAATACAACACCCGTAGTGGTAAGAACTACCATAGAGAATGAATGGGAAAGGATAAGAGAGTGAAACGGGGAAACAGCGTCCCCCAAATCCCCTTAGTGGCCAAAAGTAGTACGACACCCGTAGTGCTATGAACTTCCATAGAGAATGAATGGAAAACGATAAGAGGAGTTAAGGACCGCTTCTGACTTCATCCTAGAATCATCTTTTTTTTTTATTCAAAGGAACAAAATAATAACATTTCAATTACATGAAATATTTGTAACAAATCCAATTGGACTGATGTTTTTATAATATACTGTTATTAGTGATGTAGTCCCAACCGAAAACCAGACTTTTATTTTGAAGGCGGCACCCGGAAGTGCGGCAGTTAATGACTTGACCGAACACAAGCGTTTTTCGTGGAATTCCTAAAGTAGCCTGACTTTGTTCGTGAGTTTCGGAGAGGGACGTTTTTTTTTAAATCATCGTAGATACAAGCAGCTAAAGAAGTGGAGTGAGACGAAGGAGGAGTGTGCGGCGTTTGCTGGACATGGGTTCGAATAGTTGTATTTGTATTGAAAGGGATTGAAAGTCGATGGAAAAGGAGGGAAAGAAAGGAACTGAAGTGTTGGAAGTTGAGCAATGTGGCACCCCCCCCCCACCCCCCCCCCCCCCCCCCCCCCCCCCCCCCACTCCTCTTACACCAGTAGACCTGTTTTCCTGTCGTGGATAAAGTGGTAAGTGTTTGTTTACGCTCATATTTGGGTCGATACCCAGCGTCATAGGGTTAAAACCCATACAGTGTGGAGTTATTTCACTCCACCATGGCCTCCTTCCTATTACTTCCAACATTCCTGAACCCCCTACTCAACATTGTGGTGACCCATCCACTTAAAGGTGCAGTGTGTACGATATAGTCACACCTATTGGTGAAGTTGCATTTTCTATCCCTTACCTCACCCTTCAGATGGTAGCCCTCAGTAGGCTGTTGATAAGTATTTCTGCTCTGGGCTACTGTAAAACATGGCGGCCCCCATAGGACCCCCCTCCTGATGTAAAATTAAACTAAAGGACTCATACACTCAGGTCATGATACATTTGTAAAAATGTCAGAGTATGATTTTTTTATCCACAGATAGAAATGACAAACATGTATTGAAATCTTACACACTTTACCTTTAAGAGTGGTGGTGCAACATGGCGGTGCTCGTTCAAGGAAATATGCATAATTAAATGATCGTTTAATCAAATTGAATCAAAGAAAATTATCAATAGATTCATCGATTTCAAAAAGAAATCAATAGCTGCAGCTCTTCAGTTGTCATTAAAACTCAAAACATGTTTAGTGTGTCCATTCTGGGATACTGTAAAAACATGGTGGCCCCTGCAGAGAGGACCTGCTCCTGATGTAAACATGAATTAATGGTAAAGGAAAAAAATTAAACATTTAGGTGATAATTTATCAATGAAAATGTCAGTATGTAATTGTTTTATAATATTTCTAGAAGTGACAAAAATGACTAAAATCGTACACACTGCAACTCTAACATTCTGCACAAACAATAAAGGAAAGATTTGAAAATGATTTTTATTTTGTAGACAATACCAGTTCATTTGAATGAATACAAACAGTTTCCTTATGCTCAGAAATACAGAAAATACTCATTTCGAAATAAAATGTGGGTTGTTTTCTTGAGTAGGACTTTTATTTTGAAGGCTAAGAAAGCGAGGGGTGGCGCTGTGAATGGAGGCTACGGGGCACAGCTGGGCTTGATTGGGCTTCATCCCCGCATGTAAACATCAAGCATGACCGGATTACACACACAGGAAACGGAAGCATTTCAAAATAAAAGCATATTTACTATGGTTGTGCCATCTAAGGCACCTCACAATTTGATTTGATTACGATTCAAGGTGCTACGATATGATTATTAAACGATTATCACAATATTAACGATTATCATGATATTAACGATTTTCGATGTATCTTTTTCCCCTGTTCAGGATTTCTTTCTTTTTTTCACTTTGTGAATACTTCGTACTTTTAAACAAGGTATATTAATCATGCATCATGTCAGTATCCATTAATTATGGATATGAAGGATTCTTCTCCTCCTCTAATCCAGGGTGGGAACGCATGAGGTGCTGTCACTTGTTAGTACCACTGTACTTAATTCTGGTTTTACACGACTTACATTTGGAGTAAGTTTTGTCAACGTCCTTTCCATTTTCATATTCATGAAAACAGAAATGCTTCCAAATGCTATCTTTTAATCCTGATGAGTCATGCTCTGTAACTGTAGCCAAAGAGTTAGTTGTGATCAAATTAATTAAATTTTCTATATTGCACAAGATCACAACAGACGTAATTGAGGGTTATGTTTTCCATAGAACAGGTCTCTAACTTGTTCTTTCATTGAATCTTCTATAAAACTTATTTATCTCATTTACACGTCAGCATGTCATTTCTGTCTCCTGTCCTCCGCTCCAGTGGAGCGACCTAATGTGTGTATGCGCGCGCACACACACACACACACACACTCGCGCGTCAAAAAATAGTTTAGTTCTGGTGATGACAGTTGTCATTAAAAGAAACACATGGCTATCATGATTCCTCTCAGTCTGCTTCCTCCGCCCCCTTCGCACGTGCCCCCAAAGTTGCAAACCTAGGGGAAACACTGTAGTTCGTCCCTTTAGGTGTCCGTGCGGCATGCGCGACTTTTACTTTTGTTCCGCGCTGTGGTTGTGTTCCTGTCATTTAGTTATTATGAAAAATAATCGTTTTTGAAACTGTATGAATTGTTCATCAATCGTCACGTGTCGCATCGCGATGAATCTAATTATCAATGTAGCGGCACACCCCTAATATTTAGCTAGGTCTGCATTAGACCCAGGCTTGGGACTGAAACCAAACAAGCACTAGCTTGTGACCAGTGGGTGGGTTAAATGATGTTTAAACACAAAAGGCATCCAAACAACAGTGAAGAATCTGTTAAGAAGTGAATTGTTGACTTTTCTTTTACTTGCTGCTATTGCGGGAGCCATATTTTTTGTATGTTTATGTAAATGTCTGTCCGTTATAGAAATGGAGGGAGAAAAGGAGCGACAGAGGGAGGAGAAAGAGAGCAATGAGGCAGAAGACAGCAGGGAGAGCGATGATGACAACAAAGAGGAGGAGGACAAACATTCGGAAGGCGCCGCACTGGCCTGGCAGGAAGGCTACGGTGAGGACAACCTGGGGCTTCCCATCATGCACTGGGAGGCTCTGAGCCTACGCATCGCTGAGCTGGAGAAGCTAGAGGAGGAGAAGAAGGAGAAAATGGCAAAGGTCAGTGGTGTCTGTCTGGAAGGAGAAGTCTTGGACATAGTGGCTAAGCAGCGGTACTTCAACTTCTTTGTGGGTCCCATGGTTCCACGCAACAACAAAAAAAACATAACTTGAGCTAACTTCTGTAAATCTGCCGATAATGTTTTTAGCTTTAGCTAATACCCCCATTATTAGGCTCATTACGTTTGACCATGTTTAAAAATCCCATAGACTGTATATAAAGATGGACGTTGTGTCCATGACACCCGTCACCCATTTTTTTCAGCTGAGAGGTTTTGAAGCAAACTGTGGCCGAGTCCTTCATAGCCATCTTGCCAAATTCTAACTATTCCTACTTCCTTGTTCATTTCACAACAGGCAAAGAGGCAAAGCAGAGATGTGCCTTCACCTCAGCCGCGGTGCATGCCAGGTCGGCTCGGGTGTCAGTCAAGAGACCACGCCCTTAATTATGCATCCTTTTAAACATCAATAAAATAAAATAACCGAGTTAGAAAAAAATTAATCCCCGTACAGTTGTCACAGCAACACGTGATTGATTGAGACTAAATCTGAAGTTTGTACCAAACTTTAAACATGTTTCATTCACTTCTGAAGTTGATCATTTTAACATGGGAGTGTATGGGATGTGTGTTTGGTCTTCTTCTCTGTTTTTGGTGCATTTCTATGGCAGCGTTCCAATGCCACTTACAGGCCTGGCATGTATACTACAGGGCTGACTGCAAAAGGGAACAAATCTTCATAGACTCCTATATTAAAATGATCAACTTCAGAGGTGAATGTAACATGTTTAAAGTCTGGTACAAACTACAGTTTTGGTCTCAAGCAGTCACATGTGTTACCGTGACAACTGTACACATTTCTTGGTAAGATATTGTGTGTACGGACATTTTTTTTAAACAAAAGAAAATAGATGGTCTTCATCTCCGTGTGGACGAGGCCTTAGTTTGATATTGTTCACAAACTATTGTTGATTTCTTGATATACAATGGGCTCATTTTTGTCGTCACTACCATCATTTGTGAAGGTACTGATGCGTTTGTGTAACACATATGAGTTATTGTTGTAGTTTCAGAATGGAGTTTCTCTGGAGCGTGGCAGAGCCCAGGTGAGCTGCATGGAGGAGAGAGGGAGGAGATCAGAGAGCTGGGAGGATGGAGAGTACGTCTGCAACAGTCATACGTTGGCACTGACCTCCCGGTACGTGCGCGCGCACACACACACACACACACGCACACACACACACACCTTATACATGTCCCCAAATCATCTCCAGCCTAAATCCACCATCTTTCTCTTTCCCCTCTGTGTGTGTTTCAGCCTACAGACACAGATGAATCTCCAGCTCTGTTTCATCAACAACAGTGAAAGTGAGGAGGAAGAGGAAAAGGAGAAGGAGGGAGACAGGGTGAAGAAGGAAAACTCCACCTCACGGGTAGGGACCTTCAGACCTTATTCCCATTAAGATGAATTTAGGATTTTCTTTCCAGGTGAACCCACTATAAAAGGTTGGTTAGATCTTACTACTGGATTATCTCCAGTAAATGCAAAACAGAGTGAATACCGATTTAATTTAGTTTAGTTTAATATTATTTTGTTTTACTTTACTTTATTTTATTGTATTTTCCAATTTACCGGTTTGTGAATAGCATGTTATAACACATTAGAATACAGTGTTTCACCTGGTTTACAACTTTGGGGGTGCACCTGCAGAGGGGGTGGAGGTGTCAGACGGACCGACACAAACACTTAGAGGAATCATGATAGTCATGTGTTTCTTTTAATAACAACAGTCATCAACAGAACTGAACTATTATTTTCAGATGCATTGGGTTACTCTGCTGTGAGTGAGACAGTGAGCGGAGGAGAGGAGACCGAAATGGCATGCTGACATGTAAATAAGATAAATAACGTTTTATAGTTTATTTAATAACAGAACAAGTTAGAGACCTGTTCTATAGGTAAGGTAACCTTCGACCTCTGTTTTTTAAACAATTACCCTTACAGCTTAAGTCAACAATTTAAGTGCAAAGTTATTTTTAATCTGGTAAATTTAATTAAATTTTTCATTCATGACTACTTTTTGCAACTATAAAACAAAGTGTCAGCCTAGAAAATGGCAGCGATAACTTTGCAAGTATTTTCACTATTTTATGTGCAGTGTGTAAGATTTGGTGACATCTAGAGGTGAAGCTGCATGTTGCATCACCCTCACCCTTCTGAACATGCAGGAGAACCTATGGCCGACTACCAACTAGGGCTGCAACTAACAATTATTTTAATAATCGATTATTCTGTCGCTAATTTTTTTAAGCATTAAATTCCAACCGTTTATTCGTATGGAACCATAACTTTTGTGTATCGTTATACCCCTAATGTGTATGTACATATATACATATATATATATATATATATATATATATATATATATATATATATATATATAGTGTTTTGGTTTCCCTAGGTTCTCAGCATTGGGGGGGCAGGGGAATAGTCGCTCTGACACATGCACTCTGGCTCTACATTGTCGCGTGCGTGACCGCGCGCGCAGAATAAAGCTCTCGTGCATGCTCTAAGGGAGCAGGGGAGGCAGTCGGACTGACACAAACAGAGGAGAAGAAGTCATGTGTTTCTTTCAATGACAACAGTCATGATCAGAGGTGAACTATTACGTTTTGACGCATACTCTCAGTCTCAAGTCTGTGTGTGTGTATGTGGGGGTGCGTGTGTGTGTGTGTGCGTGCGGATTGAGAGAGTGTGCCTGAGTGAGCAGCAGAGAGAGAGAGAGAAGAAAGAGAGGTGCGCTGTTCGCTGGTGATCTACCAACATGTCATAATTATCGTTCGGCACAACGAATCGATAATGAAATTCGTTGCCAACACTTTTAATGATTGATTTTTATCAATTTTATCGATTCGTTGTTGCAGCCCTACTACCAACGACCTATGGTTGTCATTAAAGCTCACAAAATGGTAAGTATGTCCACTCTGGGGTACTGTAAACACATGGCGACCCCCGTAAAGAGGACCCCCTCTCCTCATGTAAATATACATGAATGGGTTCATCTAAGCATAACAGAAAAAATAAAACATTTAGTTGATTATAAATTCATGAAAATGTAATTGTTTTGTGATATTTTTAGAAGTGACAAAAATAACCAAAATCTTACACACTGCACCTTTAAATGGAACATTGTGTTTGTCATTTGCTTTATTAGTTTTTGAATTTAAAGATGTTACACGTACTATATAACAATGGTTCTCAGGCGGTCTGGTTTCGGGACCCACAATGACAATTGCCCCTCAATGTGACCCTAATTGAGGAAGATTTTCAATTTCTCAAATGTATTTAATAAAACAATATAGCAGTTTGAACCTGAGATAAGACAGATAGTAAAGGTAATATAATTTAAATAACACAGTAACTTGAGCCTTTTTTTAACAAACTCGATCGTGTTTCAAGTACAAAAATAAAATATAAGTGCAGGTTTCATTCACAAACTCAAAATTAATAAATCAAAGTGCAGTTCAGAAAATTCAAGTGTACAGAATGCACCTACTATTAACTACCTTGTAGGTAAATCCTGAATAACATATCTTCAGCCTGACTCAACAGTGCCTCATATTCAAAAATAAAATGCAGGTGCCGGAGGTTTCATTCACAAATTTAAAATCAATCAATCAAAGTGCAGTTAAAAATCCAAGTATACAAAATGTACTTACTATCAACTACCTTATCAGTAGGTAATAACAAAACATTGTTTTTTAGTAATTATTTTTAGTTTGGAGGAATTACTATTAATTCCTCCAAACTAAAAAATATCCCGGCCCGCATAGGCGGGCCGGGATATTTTTCTCCTGATTAGAGTGTCAAAGACTGGAGTTATGGTAGACAAGGCAACTCTGAGGTCATGGTCAATGTTTCTATGCTTTGTCTTCATCTGAACCAGAGCTGAGAAACCACATTCACGTAAACAGGTAGTGCTGAATGGTAGGAGGATTTTTACTGCCCACATGGCAAAGGATGGATATTCACTCATCACAGTATTGCACCAGAACATGGAGAGGCTTACCTCTGTGAATTTCTTTTTCAGCATGCAGTCACATGACAGCTCCACCAACTGACTCTCCTTGTTGCTTGGCAACATGACGCTTTCAGTGTTGATCCCAAAGGGGTCGGGTATCCAGTCGTCATTTCTCTGTTCCACAGGGAAGTAGATATTAAACCGCTCCAGGAGTTTATTCAGATGGGTCATGATTTTTTTTTTCTTTTTTTTTTCAGCCGTGTCCAGTTGTTGTCCCGAACATGTCGAGTTGGTTTTTAGAAACATGACGTCTCCACACAAAGATCTTTCTTTTGAAAGCGTCGATTTTGTCATATTGTTCAAAAATGTTGTGCCCCCTCCCCTGCATAGATGCATTTAACACGTTTAATTGTTTAAACACATCGGCGAGGTCAGCAACGTGTGCAAGCCACACACTGTTGCTAAACAGATCTGCAAGAGGCGAACTGTTCTCGGCAAGAAAGGCTGCAATTTCAGCTCGTAGTTCATAAAAACGAGATGGTACCTTTCCACTCAGAAGCCAGCGTACCTCGGCATGATGCAACACCTGGACACGCTCACTACCAAGATCTTGGCACAGTTTTTGAAAACATCTGGTGTTCTGTGCGCTTCGTTTAATGTAGTTTACCACTTGGATGACATCTTTTGATGTTTCATGGATACCATATCCTTTGCTGTCAGGGCCTCCCAATGCAAAAAAACAATAGTTCCAAGTTGCACTCGGTGATTTCTCAGGTATTCTCTTCTCGACCCCTGAGTTTTTTCCTGTCATGGAGGCAGCACCATCAGTTGTGATACCAATGCACATGTCCCAGCTTAGGCCCACTGAACTCAAATACAGGTCCACGGAGCTGAAGATGTCCTCTGCAGTTGTAGTAGAAGGGATCTCAAGTGTGCAGAGAAATTGTTCTTGTAAGTCCCTGTCCCATACTTGTTTCACGTAAATGAGTAAAATGGCTTTTTTTGTTATGACGGTAGATTCGTCCATTTGTATTGCAAAATGACCACTTTCCTTAATGCGGGTTGTGATCTGTTGTTTTATGTCATCCGACATGTCTCCAATTCACCTACTTATAGTGTCATTTGAAAGGAATAGTTTTCAGTTTATCTGCTGTGGATTGATCAAACACTTCTCTCACCATATCCATGGCTTGCAGGGAAAATAAGGTCCTCTGCAATGATGTGGAGTTTCTTTAACTTAGCAATACGATATGCTATCCGGTAAGATGCACGAGTGCCTGTTTTTGACACTTTTGTGATGTCCTCAGGTTCTGAAGCCGTCTTCGGAAGAACTCAATAGGTTTATCTTTATGATAGGTTTGTTTTATTTCCAAATGCCGCTTCAGTTTTGACGGCTTCATGCTTTCTTGTGCCAACACCTCGCTGCACAAAACACACTGAGGTCGTCCTCTTTTGTCCTTGATACAAGAAAATCCCTACTTCATGTTGTCTGCGTCATATTTGTGCTTCGCCATTAGGAGATATATCAACAAACCAGTTTTCTTCTACCTGTGAAATAGCGAGTGTCTCCTTGTATTACAAGGCATCATTGCCATCTACTGTTAGTAGTGTGTATAGACGGAACTCTGGTGAAAAAAAAACCCAATCAAAATAAAAGCACAGGATTTATCTTTTTTAGCTTTTTTTCCCCAATCAAAGGTTCGCGACCCACCATCACTGCTTTGTAACCCAAACATACTCTACTACCGCTAGCCATCCCAGTGCCACCTGAATGTTTTTTGACCAGTTAGTATTAGATCAGTGATTCTCAACTGGTGAGTCACGACCCAAAACTGGGATCTGTGGGTCGTGGGCCGTTGACTATGAAAAAGGTTAAGAAAGATAATCCTGATTTTGAGAATTTGAGGACTTGAAAATGTTGATAGCCCAGAATCGACGTATTAAACATCTTTTGAGTTATAATGACAACTGAAGTCTAGCATAGGTTCTCCTGCATGTTCAGAAGGGTGAGGTGATGGATACAACATACAACTTCACCTTTAGAGGTCACCACATCTTACTCACTGCACCTTTAATACAAAACAATACAAGTATGAATCTAATGAAAATACTCTGCATCAAAATGTAAATGATTAATAAATTAATATGTTTTTTACACTTTGCAAAATCACTCCACGGCACCAGACTTGACCCTCTGGTGGGCCTCTTCTGGCCCACGGGCCGTATGTTTAGCACCTCTGGTCTCTCTCCAGCCGTTAAAGGGTCGCAGTGTTCAGGCTCAGAAGAATCCTCCGTCTGACTCCAAACCAGAGAAACCCAAATCCAGAGGTTTGAGGAGCACCCTGAAGAACCTGCGAGACCGACTAAGGACAGACCACAAAACACTGGTGAGGCCTATACTACAAAGCCTGACTCAGGACTTTTCTGTATGTAATCCTCATGCTCCGTCTCTCGCCCTCCCAGACTGCACCTTGTTGTGACCCGGTGATCCAGAGTAGACATCTGGAGCGGAGTGACCTGCAGAGCTTCAGTGTCAAGGAGCTGAAGGGCATTTGTTCAAGTCTCAGCAAAACCATACAAGGTATCGCGAGTTGAGTCATGATCTGCTCATCTGCCATGATCATCTAAATGATTGGTCACTTGGTGGTAACACCATTTTTTGCTTTATCCAAAACCACCTATACATTTTCACATTTCAACTTTTTGTTGAACTTATTGCATCAATATTGTTGTTTGCTAAAAGCAGTTCACCAAATTGTTATCATCACTAGCCTTTAACGGTGCAGTGTTTCAGATTTCGGTCATTTTTGTCACTTAAAAACATTACAAGATAATTACATACTGACATTTTCATGAGTTTATAATCACCTAAATGTATTACCGGTATTTGTTACCATTACCCTTAAATGAGCCCATTAATGTATATTTACATAATGAGTGGGTCCTCTCTCCGGGGGCTGCCATGTTTTTACAGTAGTAAAAGTGGACGTATTATACATCTTTTGAGTTTTAATGACGACTGAAGTCTACCATAGGTTCTCCATGTTAAGAAGGGTGATGTGATGGATACAACATGCAACTTCAACTCTAGAGGTCACCAAATCTTATACACTGCACCTTCAAATTAACATTTTCATCAACAGAGACTTGTAAATAGAGCACGGAAACAAAGCCTGCATCCACAATTTTTATCTGGATTCCAAAAATAGGATACAAATAAATGAATAGATAAATAGAAAAAATATATTACATAAATGTTAATATACATTACATTAAAATACATTTAGTTGATTAAGAATATGTAAGTATGTCATTGTTTTGTAGCTTTTGTTTTACCAATAGAAGTGACAAAAATGATTGAAATCTTACACACTGCACCTTTAAAAACAAAAACAAAAAAAAAGAATCTAATAAGAAAAATGATATAAAAACTGGGCATCATCACTCTCCAGCCACCTACTACTCTGGGCATTGAAGCATAAAACAGTAGTTGAGCGGTGCCACCCTGAGGAATAAACACTGCAATTTATACATACATATATATATATATATATATATATATATATATATATATATATATATAGTGTATGTATAATTGGAACTTCCTTTAATTTGAATTTAGTATATATATATGTATATATTGATTATACATTAAGAAAATATTGCATTGTGAAATGTTTTGAGAGGGCGGCAGTAGCTCAGTCAGTAGGGACATAAGCTCGGCGGTTCAAATCCCACACACACCAAGTGTGGAGTGTGGACTGGTAGCTGGAGAGGTGCTAGCTCCTCGTCCTGGGCACTGCAGAGGTGCCCTTGAGCAAGGCACCAAAACTGCTGTATATGGCAGCCCCTTTTCTCCTTCAGTACATGTATCGATTGTGTGTGTCGATAACCACACGTACAGCATGTAAAACAAACAAAACAAGCATGTAAATGAATTATAGAGTGAAAAATTAATTTCCCCTTCATGGGGACTAATAAAGGTAGTCTTAATCTTTACATTAGCCCAGAACGGACAATCTTAACACCTTTAAAGTTTTAATGACACCAAATTCACTTCTATATGTCACTAAATATATCAGTCGAACTATAATATATTATATTTGGTTTTGACCAATTTCACATTCTACATTTGGAATGTTTGTCGTTGTTTTTTGTTTTTGCTGGTCCTTCTCAGACCTGAGC
>JAFBJT010093102.1:2367-19813 GCA_016785325.1 Chascanopsetta lugubris
AGAAGACGAGATCATATATCTCCCGTCTTGGCTTACTGGCTCCCAGTAAAAAGTAGAATAGATTTTAAAATCCTACTTCTTACTTAGAAGGCCCTAAATAATCAAGCCCCGTCCTACATTAGAGAACTTATCACTCCCTACAAACCAAATAGATCACTCCGTTCTCTAAATTCAGGTCTACTGGCCGTCCCCAGAATTAATAAAAGTAGAGCAGGTGGTAGATCCTTTAGCTACCAAGCTCCTCTCCTGTGGAATCAGCTCCCACTCTCAGTTCGGGAGTCTGATTCTGTCTCAACCTTTAAGGTGAGACTCAAAACTTACCTCTTTGACAGAGCCTATAGTCAAAACTAGATCAGGCCAGACCTGAGTTGAATCGTCAATACTAAGCTGCTATAGGCCCAGACTGCTGGGGGGAATTTCCCATCATGCACTTAGAATGAGCACATAGATTGAGCACCCTTCCTCGAATTCTCACCCCTACCACAAACCCTATGTTCCCCCCACTACATTCCACTACATTCCACTACATTTAACTACATTTAACTACATTTAACTACATTTAACTCAGGAAAACACATGCATTATCTCAAACAATTTTCAACTGTTTTTCAGCTTTGTTTGCTGTTGGGGAACGAGACGAAACCGAGACGGTGAAGAGGACACCGGCATCCCAAGTCTCAAGCCACGAATGATCTGGGGATGGGTCCTGAACCTGCGAGCGAGCTGTGACGAACCCGGAGATTGAACAAACCAAAACGAAGATGGATATAAACATCTCGTCATTCTAAAAATATGTGTGTTGTTACTGAACACTCTACGTAACATCTATTGCATGTCTGTTTGTCCTGGGAGTGGATCCCTCACTTGTGACTCTCCCTAAGGTTTCTACCTTTTCTTTTTTCCCTGTTAAAAGGGTTTTTTCCCTGGTAGTTTTTCCTTACTCTTTCTGAGAGTCTAAGGACAGAGGATGTTACCCACCCTGTGAAGCCCTGTGAGACAAACTGTGATTTGTAAATGCGGGCTATATAAATAAACTTTGATTGATTGATTGATTGATCTACATTTGCCTACTGATTCCTATATTTTAGTACTTTATTTTGTGTAGGACTTGAATATTTTTGTTCTGCATATTTAATTTTATATCGTCTTATCTTTCATAATGTGTAATTATAAACAGACTGTCTTAGGTTGAATCATTTCTCAGCTTTAATGAGTCTCTGTGGTCCAGAACTGAACAGCTCAATGCAGCGTCAAAGGTGTCCTAACAGCGCCACCTCTTGGCAACAGATCCATGTTACTAATTACATCAGTACTATAAGATAAATGTTATTTACGTATATACACATTATACACACAGTAAAAATCCGCAATATATATTTATGAATGGTCAGTCTATGCATTGATGTTTAATACTTCAAAACATTTTGCAAGTAAAAAGAATACTTAATACAAAGTAAAAATGAATGGACTTGCATGTTAACACACTATTCAGCATTGTGTCATAGAATCAAATGAAAGAAGTCGCTGAAATCCGCAGACGTGTAACTTTTAGCCACGTCCAGTTCAGCCTTAAGCCTTTTCACTTGCACAGGGCCGACTCCTGCACATCAGGTTTCATCTGTCACTACCATAATTAGCATGTGCAAGTCATATAATACTCACTGCATGTATCAGGGTTTAAAAGTCACACTTACAGCATATATTTTCTTCCTTGTGTGAACTAACTCTCTTTCTCTTGTGTGTGACATTTAATGCCCATCAATTTAGCTCCAAACCTCCTGCGGCTTGTGTACAAAACCTGGCCTGATCACGGATACTCGAATGTTAAATAGTAAATACTCATAAGCAATGTACAATGTAGCACAATGTTGTATTATTGCCGATAGCTCTTAGCTTTTTAAGGAGCTTCGAAAGCAACTTGCGTGTCTTGACTCTTTTGTGATTGAGTTGTGTGGTTCCAGGCCTGCATGTTGTCTCCTTCAATACTGTGGTACTATATTCAGTCTGCTCATGTATACGTAGGCCACACTGGGTGTGTGTGTATGTAGTGTGTGACACATGTCCATCGCTCACACAGGGAGCCTGCCTGCTATGGACTTGTTAAGTTGATGGGTACGCTGGTATTGCAACTTGATTTCTGGGAGCAAAAGTAGGTCTGTGTGTTGTGGTGGCCAGCAGGTGGTGCTGTAGAGTCAGTAAACCTGAGAGTTGGTAGTGACAGGGGCGAGCACCCATGGGATTTTCCCCTGGTTTGTGGTTGCACATTGTTGCTATAGGGTTCTGCATAGGTGATTTAACTGTATGTCGCTACAATGCAGACCTCTGGAGCTGATTGGTTCATTTGGTGGCCTTTGAACTTCCTATACATAGTCGCCACCCTCCTCTTACGCGTTGCAGTAAATTTAGTAAAATGTGTTTTTTATCAGTATTCAACAGGTCTTACTCCTATAATAGGTAACAGTACATTAAAGCCCCACTCAATACAACACAGGTCGCATATGTACTATATACTGTAGATTAATGGCTGAGTACCATGATGTGCCTTTGTGCGTCTTCTGGTCCTGCAATCACATTATAGCACAAATGTTCCATGAAATGCATGTGCAGCTGACGCACCCAGTGTGGCCTGAGTCTAATACTATGCTGGGCCAGTGACATGCTTGGCTGGTTGCTACCAGGACTATTTTGACGTGATGTCAAGTCCTTCTTCAGAGTAAAATCAACTGTTATCTGTAGTGTAAAATGGAAGTCAACCGTGGGACTCCCGTCTCAGCGAAAAGCTTGAAATGTTCTGTGTTTTCTTGTAAGTCGTTTTGTGTTTTTCTTTCATGTTCCTTACAAAAGGTGAGAAGGATGCAGGATCAAGAGAAACTCAGCACTCTGGCACATTTTGGCCCAAGGCCTGCAGAGGTACATGTGGAAAGGGGGGGGGGGGTGACACAATGTCTTAACATGTCAGGAATATGTATTTTTCCGTCCAGGCTCCAAACAAGTTCATTCTGATTGTAGGTAGGGACAGGAGGGCTCATGTAGGGGGCCGCTGGTCTTGTTCAGTTACTCTGGTTGCCGACCGGAGGAAACTCGTTTTCGTCATCCAGACAGATGGGGCCCTCGGCGAATTCATGCTCTGGGATGACCTCGCCTTTCTGGGCTCCAGCGTCTTCAGAGTAACCTGAAAGGAGAGGAGATCAGAAGGAAGGACAAATTGTTTATATGAAGTCAGTGAGTAACAATTACCAAACTGTTTGTGAAGCTTAATGATACTGATCATCTATTTTTGTTTAATCTCATAAGGTATTACTTGAAGCACCTCCATTATTTACTCAGATAAACTCTGTTGTTTCTAATGAAAAGCTATAGCTCCTAAAGAGTGATTACAAAAGTTGAATTTCAAACTAAAGTTCATTTCACATGCCACGATAAAGCAACCATGGTAGAAATTAAATTAAAAAACAATATCACCTAAGTATAATCATAATGGTTAGATCTGACACATTTGACTTTTTTTTTACTGTACTTGATATTATTTGTATCTTGTTCATATTTCATATCCATGTTTACAGTACTTCTCATGAGTTGTATGAAAGAAGTGTAGGTAATGTAAAATGAGCTGTGTGTGAGAGCTGATGGTTTAACCGTGAAGGATACAGTCCAGGATGCCAGTGTTGAATGTTTACCCATGAGAGTGGTGGAGGAGGGCGGAGTTGAAGGGAGCGCCACAGTGGCAGCGTATGATTGGCTGGCTGGCGGTGGAGAGACATCCTCTGTTTTCTCGTCGTCACTCTGCTCCACCTGCTCCTCACCGTAGTCAAACAACCTGCAGGAGTAGAGTAGAGCCGACCCAACACAGGGAAAGTCGTGAAACAAGAAGCTGGAAACCAGTAAATGATATGCAACTGTAATTATTATTACTGAATACAAGTGTGACACTTGTTTTTCATCCTGAGATTCTCATAGAATTCATTTGTTTGACCCATTGCATATTAAAAACATCAACATGCCCACATGCTTACATACATGTTAACCATCTGATACTGCCTTTTTCTGCTTTATGCCCAAATAACCCTAACCCTAACCCTATAACAATTTTGGAACATATAGGAACTCCTACTTAACTCACTTTTAAATACTAATGTACATGCATCATTTTCATGAAGTCACACACACACACACACACACACACACACACCTACACACCTGTGTCTTTGAACCAGGACACATTCGCCTCCATCCTGTGGATCCACGTTATAGATGTAGAGAAATCCGTCTGAGGACGCCACCAGCAGGCGAGGCAGCTTCTGAATCCTAACAAACGAAAGAAGTGAACGAACCCTCAGTCCACACACTGGTTTACAAACACCCTCCTCTGTCATCTCTGTCTTGTGTCTGTGTCTTACATAGCCAGGGCACAGATGTTCTTCAGACCAAACATGTTGAGCCGCACAGTCGCAAAGGCCCTGTCCTGATGCATCATGTCGGAAACCTGGGCGGGTAAGTAAGTGCTGGCCGCCGTGAACATCTTACCCACATAGGTCGACCATGTGGGAGACTCCTCGTCTTGACTGGAAGGAAACAAGCGTTTGTATTATAACATCATGAAATAACAACATTTTTTTAGATGAATAGAAAACAGGTGAGCTGCTTTACATCAGTGATACAGCAGGTGGTGCTGGTCATTCACTTGTCCTCCAGTGAACTGTGCTGAGGTTCAGAAAAGGACAAAGGAAACTTCTAAAACAGGAAATTGTCATTTTGAGTTTTTTTTGGGGGGAAGCACGTGCAGAATTAATCTAATTTGACTGGGAAAACATTTTGACCACAGATAAGAAAATCCCCGTTCAGAGCAAATACCAAGGTTTATTTTGGCCTGGATTAGAATACCAGCAAAACCTCATCAGCATCATCAGCACTGAGGATGTTTACTTGGTGAATCCATGTGCTTATCCAAAGAAAACAGAAAGTTGACTCCTTCCTTGAGTAGAAACAGAGGTAATACCATCCATCCTGAGATCTGAGGACAGTGATATGTTTGTGTGTTCACTCTCGTTCATTGATGAATCCTGAATGAGTCCCTTTAGACCACTGGTAATCGGATCTAACTTCCCTGATCTATGTGCCAAATAAACATGCCTGTTGTGTTTTTGGAGACAAAAATGATGTTGTCTTTACCCAGTTTGAGTTTACAGATTTGAGCGGTGACACTCTGAGCATCTATGTATGAGTAAAGAAGACAAAGGTAGAGTCAGGAGCCGGTTATTGTTGACGTTGAGACTGTGATTACAAAAACATGGATACGAAGGAATTTAAATATATTTGAATCAGCGTAAAACTGCAGCCGTCCAGAAGACATCAGCTAAGTAAGCACTTCTCCATGTGTGGCCGTTGACACGGTTGCATCCTAACAGCAAAACAATGTCGACACGTGTCCTCGACCATCTCCAGTTATGATTTCAGTACTCAGATCTGCACTGACCACTCTGGACGGATGTTAATACCAAGTCTGAACCAGAATAAGGTGTTGAGGTGTTTATACCTGGGGCTGTGCTGCTCCAGTTTAAAGATATGGACCGTCTCTGTGTTGCTGGAGGCGCACAGGAACTGGGTATCGGCGCTGAAGGACAAGGAACTGATACTGACGTACCTGAAACACACGGACACACACAGTGACACTTACTGAAAACCGTCATTTGCAGGAGGTGAAAACGACTAAATCCGCTTCGTGTTTCATCCTGTCGCATCTGGGTCACTGTCTGATTACACTTTGCTGGAATCTTAAGTTAAATGCGAGGATGCGACCTCTGACCTCTTCATCCCTCTCCGGAATTCGAACAGCCTCTGTCCCTCGGGAATGCTGAACACCCTGATGACTGTACCCTGCAGTGAGAGTGAGGATCAGACATGGGGAGGGGTGAGTAAACAAAAACCATAGGAGAGAAAAGTGGCGGGGTCGAGCTCTCACCTTCTCGGAGGCGCTGGCCAGTTTGGCGCCAGAGGCGTTGAAGGTGAGGGCCGCCAGGGGACTGTCATGTGCCTGGATCAGGGTCACTGTGCTCTGAGGGAGCCAACAACTGCGTTTAGTATCAACACTTTGAAAAGAGACGCGACGACAACATCCGTATTGATCTGTCCTTCGTTTATGCTGCCACGTTAGACGGTGGAATTCAGCCTCACCAGGTTGTTGGCATCGTAGATAGTGATCTCGCCGATGGTGGCACTGCCAGGGTACGCCAGGTACGAGTTACTGTGGTTGACGGAGAGGGCGCAGAGACCTGCGATGGAGGGCAAAGGAGAGGTTTCAGTTCCGTCTCATCTTCAGTTTTTCTTCACTTGTGGAATTTGGTTAATCTGTCATCTCTCTGGGGCCACTTCTTATTCATTGTTGTTGGACAAGCACATCACAATGAAATGAGTGATGCATATCAAATAAACAATGCCAGCATTTGTGATAACTAACGCAATCTAAGTTTAAAAACTGAACAAAAAAAAGTATCCTTTTTATTTGTTGTTCTTTAAAACGTCTTATTACTTTTAAAATGATTTATGGACTCGTGTATTTTATCATTAGATGATGAATCCGGTCAAATATTCACTCCAGCCAGTGTACAATATGTAAGTGTGAACAAATGATTTCATAAACACACTTAAATCTGTAATGTTGATTTTTGACAAATTGGTCATTTGACTATTTTTACAGTCTGCATTTCTTGCACAAGGTCATTTAAGGCTACTTAAAGCAAAAGTATGTACAGGCCTAAGAAAACACAACTCCTCATTAACATCCTTTGTAACTGTTGAGCTCCAGGTAGTTCAAGTCAGTTATCCCACAACAGATACTACTATACTTTACTGTACGACTCAAAGTATTTAACATAACCCTGTGACTTGTGGCCATAGGAGTGTGTAGTGTGTGTGTGTGTGTGTGTGTGTGTGTGTGTGTGTGTGTGTGTGTGTGTGTATGTGTGTACCTGAGGGGTTGGTGGGCGTGTTGAGCAGAGTCTTGAGCAGCTTCATGTCCTTGATGTTGTGGATGTAGATGGATTCCTCCAGACACACCACCAGCCGCTGGTGAGACAGCCACACTGAGATTAGCGGGGGGTGAATGATGACATCACAGCGGCATCACAGGTCAGCTCTCCGCTCTCTCACCTGTCTGTTGAGCCTGACCGACAGGATGTTATTGGAGTAGCTGTAGTTGCAAATCTCCGTGCCCTTCTTGAAGTGGTAGACATTCATGCGGCGCGGCATGGACAGGCTCACCACCACCACCAGGCTGCTGGAGAAGAGCCGCTCCACGATGTACACGTCTGGACATTCGACTTGGAGAGGGGGGGGTGACAGGAAGAGCCTGGATACGGCTGCGCACTTTGATTCAGTGAGCTACATTCCACAACTTTCCGTAACCACGGCAGCTATTTACATTTATAGACATCTGTTGCAGTTCTGTCTGTTCCAAGGGAAGAAAATCCTCTTTGTTTTCCTCATTTTATCTATCTATCTATCTACTGTCTGTCTATCTGTTCGTCCATTCATCCATCTATGCACCTATCAAATTGCACCTAATGCAGATTGCATGATCAGCTGATTTAAAGCTCCAGTTTGTACGATTTTGCTTAAATTGCCTCAATTTTTGAAATTGACAAATACAGAATAAAAGAGTATCATATCGATGTCATATGAATCGCCCAGATGTAAGAATGATTAGAACTGCCCTAAAACGAGGGCTTGATGTTCACATCAAGGGCAGATCATCTCCGTGGAGGAGGCCATGTGGCTCATACAGTTTTTTACAGTGGCCCAGACAGAATCAACTCAACACCTATTTAATGACTGATGACAGCTGATGGTTTCCAATAGGTTCTCCCATGTGCTGGGAACGGAAGGGCACCTCACCACCAGATGTAACTAAATCCGGCACACTGTACCTTTTAATTGTAAGCTCATTGCAGCCATGACATTACATTACAATGTCCCACTGTTTAACAACTTTACCGCCACTATGCGTTTTGCTGACTTCGACCCACTTTATTCTGAATTAAGTGGAAACAGCCAAACTTTTCTACACCTTCTCTCCTGTTGCAGCTTCTGATGATCAGAGAACTGTGTGTTCCTCCGCGTTAACCCCTTGCGTGCAGAACAAGACGTGGCCCGCCTGAGCCATTGTGTGATGGCACGGTAAACTGCCTGGGATGCTGGTGCCTATGCATGATTTCCAAAGCACCCACAAACATGTACATTCTGTAGAATGTACATGTAATGTGGACATGGGAACTGTCACGTGGCTTTTTAACCTGCACTTGATGCTCTTGTCAAAAAAAAGCCCAGAGAGCACGCTCCCTCTTACCTCCCTCGTGGATACAGTCCAGTTTGTCCACTGCAGTCACGGAGAAAAGCTGGTAGCCCGTCTTGGTGCCCACTGACAGAGAGCTGCAATAAAAACAAACCAAACACATGAACAACCATATCTCACAGACCTTAATAATGCCAATAATTGATTAGAATACATTAAGTCTGCTTTAGCCCCTATTCCATATGGGGCAGCTCGTGTTTCATATTTTCCTATAAATTACTGACAATTTCTTGACTGTTCTGCACATTAATATCATACCTGGGCTTTTTTTTCACTATTGCCTCTGCTATTATTAATTGTGTCCTTATTCTACATTTTGAGCGACCAGATGCACAGAAACATTTGTTTGCATCTCTACAGTTAACTGAGTGGGTCCGTGTAACAGCTTGCAACGCATTGCACACACTCATGCAATCACCATATGACATCGCGCACACCGGGGAGTGAAATCTATATAAAGGATGTTAAAAGCCACCGGCCTCATGACTCCTCGCTTCCATTAGAGTCATTCCAATAACATTGGACGAGTGTGATCATCACATACTTACAGCATGTGATCACATGAGCTGAGCCGATGAATTGGATGCACAGTGTGTAGGATCTAGTGACATCTCAGGGTGAAGTTGCACATTGCAACTCAAGTGTTCCTTCCAGTGCATGTTTGTAAAAAGGTCTGATTCTGGGCTCTAAGGGTTGTAATGGTGATACTGAAGAGGATGCAGTTATCAGGTCAAATTGGAAGCTTACATTAGCATGATAGTTTTTTTTGTTTGTCTTTCTTAGATTGTTCAGACGACTCTTTTGCATCTTCTATTAAAAACCTGCAAAGGACCTCCGAGAGTTTCCCCTTATCACAGCTGGAGATTAAAAAAAAAAGAGACAGAATGACAAAGGGATAGAGGAGGCCGGGCCCAGTGTTTGACCACCTGCTTTTAGTTTTACAAGCAGTGCCAGACTAAATCTTTATGTACACACCTGTAACAGACTCAGATAGAGCTGGGTTTATCTAACTCAACATGGGAGCATGGAGACGTACTCGACGTGTGTGACAGGTTAAAATGAAAGGAGAACAACACAGCAAAGGTATAAATGCCAGAACAAATGTACTCCTATTGATTGATGTTAATTATTAACGAAGCACCCTTTGAATTTTAAAGGTGCAGTGTGTACGATTTTGGTCATATTTGTCACTTCTAAAAAATATTACAAAACAATTACATACTGACATTTTCATGAATTTATAAATCACCTAAATGTTTTTCCCCCATTACCCTCAAATGAGCCTGTTAATGTATATTAATATGAAGAGGAGGGGCATCCTCTCTATGTAGGCGGCCATGTTTTTACCGAAGTAAAAGTGGCATACTAAAGATCTTTTGTGTTTTACTGACAACTGAAGTCTACCACTGCTTCTCCTGCACGTTCAGAAGGTCGAGAATGAGGTGACGGATTCAACATGCAACTTCACCTCTGGAGGTCACCAAATCTAACACACTGCACCTTTAACGTAAATTGCAGGTTACCATCAAGCTTTTCCTATGTTTGGAAGGCAAGGGTGAGGTGAGGAGTATTTAGCTGCATTGTGCAACTTCGCTCAACCACTAGATGCCACTAAATGTTGCACACTGTACCTTTAAATACATGGTGTATTGCTATGTTTGCAGTAGTCCAATGTTCAACAGGCCCGTGAGATAAACACAGTGGCCTATTTCACTTTCAGCTGATGTGGAAGTTTTTTTTTGTTTTTTTCCATTTTGGACAAAGCTCACAAGCCTGTAATTTCGTTTTCACACACACACACACACACACGCACATGCGCGCGCGCGCACACACACACACACACACACACGCACACACAGTTGTGCCAACTGAAGAAGGAGAAAGACGGTAAATGCGACTGAAAACAATTATGCAACAGTCAGGTGCAGGGAGGAGATTGAGTTCAGGCTGGGCCCGCGGGGTCGCTTACGTGGTGTCCTGGTTGAACGAGGCGCAGATGAAGCCTCGCTCCGCCGCGGGCCCGTCCGGTGCCTCCTGGCTCTCCATCCGAGCCGCCGATCGCCGTCCCTCGTTTTCTCTCGCTCGTCGAGGTTGGAGGCCTCGGTCGGTGCTCGGGTCAATCCCCGCTTCACCTCACCCCCTCCTCCGGTTCCCCCAGTCTCCCAAGCGCCACGCTCACACTCCGCCTCGGGGAGAGGAATGTCCGGGGCAGGCGGGCGGAGTGGACTCAGGTGGTGCACATCTCTCACACGGACGCGGCGCGGACTCAAACCGAACAATAGAGCCGGAGCTGACGCCTCCCCGCCGGTTCGCTCCGCTCCAGTCGGTCCACGGTGTTATTATTGTGTTATTAACTTTCAATATTCTCACAGCAAAACAAAAACAGCTGATGGGAGGATGTGTCACTGAGAGCTGCACGCCCATTGGCTGGGGGCCACCTGTACTCCCTCCCCTTTGCTATTTCCATTGGTCAAGCTTTTTAAAGCCTCTTTTCGATTTGCTACTAAATCTGTCAATCGGATGTGAGCCTCTTCCACCATGATAAGAAGCCGCTGATTGGTCGATTCCACTTTCAGTCTTGTCACGAGGAAATGTTTTGATCATTTCATTGGATAAGAGATATGTAGCAAGCTGTAGCGACACATCAACAACCTCAACTGGGTCGAAGATTTCTGCTGTAATGTTTTTATAAAGGTTGTAAGAATATTATCTTTGCAAGATCATTTATCACTTTTCTTTATGCTACTTTACACTGGAACACTACAATTAGGTGATACAGTCTGTACTTTTTACAGTCTTGTAAAATGACACACCACATAAATACAACTGTAATAACAATTTAATAATATACACATAACCATCTCAAATTCCATGTACATCTAGATAAAGACAATTGAATGAAATTCTAAATATATACATACAACATATTTCTTGATGAGTCTTACGAATTAATTGTGATCTTAGGTCCATGCAGCTGCCACTTGTAACTTCCACAACATGTCACAGTATCCTACAGGATCTTTTTTGGTTATACTAGTATTTGAGTGGCTTTGATATGAATGCCAAAACTCTCCCACATGCCATATATGTCTCATTTATCCATACATGTAGTAGATACATACTTTGTAGTAGCACATAGTAACCCACCACAAATAAGCAACAAATAGACCAATTCAATTTTTTTGTGAAGGGAGACGCTAAAACTTTATTTTGAACAACATGCTTTCTGTTGTACGGACGCCCATTTCTGGCTTACGTATTTCTGTATATCGTGGTGCTAAGAGAGTGCCTTTGTGTTTTAAAAGAAAAGAAAATATTTTCGAATCTCCACATGAATTCTAAATAAAGAAAACGAGGACAGACTCTTGTTATCAGTCTACATCTAATCAGGATATCAATTGATTTTTTTCTTCTTCCCTCCTTCATTTTCTATTGCTGAGCCATTTCCTTGACGTCACGATTTCCGCGCGGTCCCCTTAAGGTTGCCATGGGTTACGGGCTCACATGTCAGAACGGGGAGAATTGACGTCAGTGACGGCCGCTGATTGGTCCTCGGCCGTATCCGGTGGGGCAGCGGTCCAGGGCTCGGGGAAAAAAATCGAAGCGAGGAGGATCTGGTAACGGTACGCTTTAGAAAAATATCGTCCATCCCGAGTCTCCACCGAAGGGCTCGGCAGGAATTCCTTCCAGTTTCTTGTGAGTATCCGCGTCTCCTCCAGCTGACGGAGCGTGTGACCTTTGAATAGGTGAAATGTGTTTCCTCCGTCGCTCGTTTGTTTATGATAGAACTCAAGATGGCGTCATTCGAGGAGAGCTTTGCCTTTGCACGGAGCTAGCAGGCTAAGCATCAAATTAGACACTCGCTCCGGCCTCATGCGGGCTGAAAACATGTCGGCATGAATGTTAGACGTTCGTTGCACCTTTCTGTGTTATGCACACGGTGTTTGTGGCGTACGTCGTGGTATTTCAGTACGGCTCTGCTCGCCGTAAGTAACTTGACTGCAGTCGTCAGCCTCTTCACGAAGCATCGCTGACCTAGACGATGTTTCACACAGGGCATTTTACTTCACACCGTCACAGGAGGCTTCTACGTTTACCCGGTTCATACAACATTAATTTCTTTGTGTCAGCCATCCTCCATCTTACTTGGTTGTCACTCGTTCAGCAAGGTCATCCGTGCATCGCGGGGTTGTATATGACTGCACTGACACCCCATCCTCTTTGTGACAGCAGAGGCAATGTAAAAGAAACTAAGCAATTAGCATCTCAGCTGCAGGACGAGGACAAATGACATTAAAGGCACCGTCAGAAGCATTTGGTGACACCCAGTGGTGAAGTTGCTTGTTGCAGCTCAGTATGTATCGCCTCACCATTCCCTCTCAAAATTAATGCAATTCTTTAATTGTCATCAAAACTTAAAAGGCGTTTAGTTTGTCCACTCTGGCCTACTGTAAAAAATGTGGCGGTGCAACATGGCAGCCTCCACAGAGAGGACCCACTCATGATGTAAACACAAGATGGTCATTTGTGCGTTCAGGTGATTCTACGCTCTTAAAACATATATGGATGGTCTTTATTTTTCACTCCTGTCAAGGTAAATTGACTATTCTATGTAAATACTATGCACTGGACCTTTAATTGACAACCCCTCTTGTTATTATTGAGGTGATATTACAACCATAGATAAGTAACTCTAAACACTGTTTTTTTCCGTCATATTAGTTCATTCATTCTGGGCCACTGAAGAAACATTGCAGCCTACACGGCTCTATAGTGATATTGCCAACAATATTTTGTAATTTACGTGATTGTAAGATATTTCATTAACATTTTTTCCTATCAGTAGATAAGGGACATTTCACTAAATCTTATTGACTGGACAAATTGAACAAAGAAAAATGTAAAAAGTACAATTCTGGAGTCCTGCTCTCTACTCTTAATTTTGACCACATGTTCTGAAAACAATATCATTCATCACCTAGTCATTTATGTTGTAGGTTTAGAGTAAATTCTGCCTGCAAAGTTTCCACCACTAGTTTAGTTAGTTGTATGAACCCTGTGATGGCTCGTCTTTGATAATGTGTATTAATGTCACATGGACCATGTCAGAGTAGAAATGATCCAGATCCTGGGATGCTAATGCAAATGAATAATGCACTTGCAGTGACAGGTTGGCTCCACAGGACTTTGTTTAATTACGTTTACCTGTTTACAGTGTTGTGTCTAAGATACACATGTTGTTGGTTACAGCAGGAGGTTTTTTTTCTCCCTCCGAGCACTGATCAGATGATCTGGGGTCTGTCAGGCTGTTTTTCTCAATAACAGTGTGGTGGCATGAAATGTTGGAACCTCGAGCGGATGCACTTGCTTTTATGGTTTGGTTTGTTTCACAGTGGATTGATTCACAGGCCTTCGCTTCAACCTTCTTCTAAAATTAGGCCTCAAATATGAGACTGTTTCAGCGAGTCCCTGTGAATGAGGGTTTCATTCCGACACAAAGAAAACCTTCAATTGTGTAGAGTGAATAATCCAAAGGCAGATATGTGGTTGTGGCGCTGCTCTTTTTTTGAGTTTTCTCTAGACAGATATGTGTGATCACATCATGTGACCAGTTTTCATTCCTTGCTTGGAAGTGCTCTGGCTCCAAAGAGCCAAAACAACCTCCCATCTCTCTCTGTGATTTCTCACTCTGGCTCTATTTTTCTCACATTCTCATGTTTTTCTGTCGGGCCGTAAATCGCCACTTTTGAATCAGCGTCCTTCTCCAGTTAACCCAGTGAGTCCGCGCTGTGCAGTGATCATCTGAAGTTGTGCTTCTTTTTTTCCCCTCCCGTTACTGTCCATTCTTTCCAGTACAAAGGTCAGAGGTCACACAGCAGCGTAGCGGTTGTCGTCATGGCATCTGGAAGTACGAACAGCGAGGAGGAGCGGAGCCTGAGGGAGTGTGAGCAGTACGTGCAGAAACACAACATTCAACAGCTGCTGAAGGACTGCATTGTCCAGCTGTGCACCTCCAGGCCAGACAGGCCAATGGCCTTCCTGAGGGAGTACTTTGAGAGGCTGGAGAAGGTTTGTGTTACTGCAGATCTGTGTGTGTTGTTGGATTTTTACTTTGTTGTCGTTCATCAGTGGACGGAAAGAAAATCCTTACACAGCGAAAGCATCACATTCTCATGTTACACTACACATTTACTGTCTGTCTCATATAACTGATCATCCTTATACAATCAGTAACTACAGATTCACACGTGGACTTCTTTATATGTATTATTCAGAAAAATACTTCCTGAGTCAGAAATATATGTCACGGATCATTTGGGCTTTAATCACCGTCACATAGACGTAGACACAATACAGAGACATAGACACAATACTTTTTTGAACATGTTAAGTGTTGAAGCTTTTGTAGCTTTTCTTGTTGTCTAGTAAAATATCAGTTATAATGGCAATCATTTTATGATATATAGGACTATATTCAAATGAAGATGGTATGTTGTATTTATACACAAATATATTCATCAAGCGTTAGTTTCTTTTTCTTTTCTTTAGTGTATTTTTCCATGAAATATACAAAGTATATAAAATAATCCACGTAGGTAAAATTGCTAAAGTTTAAAGGAGTTAAGAAGACTCAAGAATAGGAGAAAAATGCCTTTTCCCTTTCTTCTCTGACTCTGCTCCCTCCCTCTCTTCCAGGAGGAGGCCAAGCAGATTCAGAACCAACAGAAGGCCAGCAGTTCTCGTTCAGACTCCCGTGATGAGGAAGTGTCTCCACCCATGAACCCTGTGGTTAAAGGTCGTAGGCGGAGAGGAGCCTTCAGCGCAGAGGTTTACACAGAGGAGGACGCAGCCTCATACGTCAGAAAGGTAGAAACACACACAAGCAAAACGCTGTGAAGTTTACAAGACTCACTCTAAAGATGGATAATGAAAAAGAAGACTAACTTGCGATTGGTCGAGGTATTTATAAACGCACCCTTGCCACCTTAACTCTATTCCTGCTCACTGCTGCATAGAATCTAGTTGTAACTGCGCAGGATGATGTTTTCTCTCACCTGGGATATTTTGGTTTCATCTCTGGATTGTAGGAGGCAGCAGAGAAGAATGTTTGAAAATGAGAAGATGTTTATATACAGTGTGTGGTTGCAAAGTCTAAATCTACAACAGTTTGTCTTCTATTATTATGATAATGATGATAATTTGTCTTCTCAGGTCATTCCTAAAGACTACAAGACGATGGCAGCCTTGGCCAAAGCCATTGAAAAGAATGTGCTCTTTTCCCACCTGGATGACAATGAGAGGAGGTACATGTGAAACTTTTTTTTCTTGTGCCAATTAATAATGAATTAAGTTTCATTACGCTGACGAATATCTTTCCCTCCAGTGACATATTCGACGCAATGTTCCCCGTCACCTACATTGCCGGGGAAACAGTAATTCTGCAGGGTAGGGTCACGCTTTTCATGCTTTTCATGAAAAACAGTTCTCGTGCGATTGTGATCTTAACGCCGTCGTTGTGTCCACTCAGGTGACGAGGGTGACAATTTCTATGTTATCGACCAAGGAGAGATGGATGTTAGTATTTCCTTCTCGATGCAAGTTTTTACTCTCCCCTCTCATTTGACTTCCTTGCTCACTACAGTGGTTTCTACCCTTTTTATGACGTGACAGGTCTACGTGAACAACGAGTGGGTGACCAGCATTGGAGAAGGAGGCAGCTTTGGAGAGCTGGCCCTGATCTACGGGACCCCGAGAGCAGCCACAGTCAGAGCCAAGACCAACGTCAAGCTGTGGGGCATTGACAGAGACAGCTACAGGAGAATACTCATGGTGAGTAGACATTTAATGATACATAATTGTTCTCTCTATGCTACTTAAACAACCCTGAATCCTCATAACAGCCACCTATTTTCATGAAGATATTATGTTTAAATAATGAAGACCTTCAGTTGAATACCTTTTAAACAAATCTAACCCAAATCCTACGCGCTGGACCTAAAATGTTGTTAATTATCCTGAAACAAAGTCTGATTCATCTTGAATTAACCTTTTCTGCTATTACCCTAAACCAAAATGTTTCCCTGTGTCTCTCTTTAGGGGAGCACTTTGAGAAAGAGGAAGATGTACGAGGAATTCCTTAGGAAAGTGTCCATTCTAGGTGGGTTCATTTTATTTTCAAGTCAGCCAGAATATAAAAATAGACTAAATGGAGCCTCTTGTATTCGGTGCTATGATTAAAATAACCCAAAGGAGTGTATAAATAGAACGGACTGACTGTGGAGCAAATAAGTATTTTGTCAGTTCTTTGAGGATCGAACTGTTTTATGCAGAGTCTCTCGACAAGTGGGAGCGCCTGACGGTGGCTGACGCCTTGGAGCCCGTTCAGTTCGAGGACGGACAGAAGATTGTTGTGCAGGGAGAACCTGGAGACGAATTCTTCATTATCCTAGAGGTAGATTACCAACGTCATCCTCACGTATGCCGGATAGTGTAATCTTCTCTTATGTCATGAAGAAATGATGCTTGGAGTGAATTATTGTTGTTTGGACGTCCGCTGATGTTTCTGGCTTCACACACTTCACACACATCAAACACTTCACAAGATGTTGTGTTTATGTCTATAGTTTTATAGTTGATCTATGCACACTGCCCTCTGGTGGTGATGGGAAAGCATTGCTTCACCTTCCACATGCCTTTCATTTCAAGCTGAAAAGATTAGTTGAAGATATGATTATTGAATCAAATTGAGATAAATCTATTTTGTGAATGATTCATCATTTTAGTGTTTTCCACTAAATTGTTGATATTTTAGCAATTTTTTATTTAATGATTTCATGTGATTGGTTCAATGCGTGATTAATGAAGTTTGTTACAATCAATGCATTTCAGTCAATATAACAAATAACCAAGCTCTTACAGAAACAATGATATTTTACAACCTAACTCATCAGTGTTTTTCTTCAAATGTCTTTTTCAGGGTTCTGCAGCCGTGTTGCAACGTCGCTCAGAGAATGAAGAGTTTGTGGAAGTGGGGAGGTTAGGACCATCTGACTACTTTGGTAAGAGCTCCAACAGAATCACAGGAGTCTTTGATTTCCC
>JAFBJT010093116.1:7491-22123 GCA_016785325.1 Chascanopsetta lugubris
TACAAGTTTGTAAGGGAGAAGTGAAGTGAGTGGTATTTGGCTGCAATTTAACTTTCATACAATACAAAATCACACACACTGTACCTTTAGGTGCTGTGCCTTATTCTGTGGCTGTAAATCAAACGGTACATATCAAAAGTTGTTCTTCTGTCAGATATTGATGAGAAATGTTTTTCCATTTCCTGGTGTGTATTTGTCCTTGGTCATTTTACTGTGGTGTTTGCAGTGTTCTATCTTTAGAAGCCCCACTGATGGCTTACCAATGTGGCACCAGGATTTAGATATAAATAGTCCAAGTGACCGGAGCAAGTGACCACAGGATAAACTGAACCAAAAGATGTCATAGGACAGTAAATAGTAAAGTGACCTGAGCTATACAGCCCTTTTATAATACAGCTGGTCTAAGGTATCGGTGTGACATTGGCTGAGTCTCCCTCTCTCCTGGTTCCAGATGCGGAAAACCGAGAGAGTTTGTCAAAGAACAGCATCACTCACATCCTGTCTGTGTACAACAACGCTAAACCTGTGTTTGAGGTACGTGGATTTAATTCAGGTTAACTTGATTTAAAGTCTAAAAGTACCTGGGTAAATGCTGTGATTGTGGACGCCTCCTTAGAGTGTAATATGTCTTGTTTGCCAGTAGGGGGTGGTGATGAGTTATGTTTAAAACTGTCATCTGCTATTCCATTCCAATCAAATCTGAGTCTTAAATATGTTCAGAAATTAGCATAATTAATTCTGAAGTAATGTGAATGTTATTTTGCTATTACCCACTTAGTTTGGACTGACTGCCACATATACATGTACATTCATATACATACATATGAAAACAAGTAGAGTAGATAGCATTTATTTGATTCACAGGAATTTGACTTTGTGTGTTAGTGGCATATTTGAGCATTGGCAAATTCCAGTTGTTCTTGTTATGAAGGAAAACATATTTTTCAATATAATATTTGATTAAAGATGAATGACTCAATAAGTAATATATTGATATAGTATATTATATAACCTTTGTCAGCTTTTTACCGATCAAAATCATTATTTGATACAATTGAAGAATAGTCCATAGACCTAGATATGACCTGTGTTCTGTTGTCTTATGTTTCAACTATGAATTTTTTTTCCATGTATGTTTTACAGGACATGACATATCTGTGTATTGATGCAGCTGATGCCTCCTCCCAGAACCTGTAAGTCAAGCACGCATGCACGCACACGCACACACACACACATGCACACACAGACACAGTCTAAATTGTCCTGTGAGTCATTCTGTTGGATTTCAACACTGTTACTTACCAGATTGTGTTCTAAGGTTGTGACAGACACGCAAAACCGTTGCTAAGATGATATAATATTTTGGACAGTTTTTGAAAAATTAACTGAGACATTTTTCCCGCAAGAATCCTGTTTTTTTTTTTTTAGACCTTTCCCAGGGACAGTTCCCGGCTGTATGGCTCATTGTGTAAGATTTAGTGACATGTAGCGGTGAAGTTGCATGCTGCAGCTGAGTAGCCCTCACTTCACCGTTACCTTCCAAGTGTGACACATTTCCTACGGTTGCCTTTAGTATCAGAAAAAACCCAGAACCGGAGATAAAACAAATGTTGAAACCAATGACTATATAAAGAAATATTACATGCATATCATAAGATTTGCATAATACACTGTAAATGTATCGTGACATTCCTACATACTGAGCAATAAGGAGAATCTTCAGTTTCTTTTTTGTATATATACAGTATGTGTGTTTTTTAGGAGATGTCAACAGACGTGTTTGTTTGATATGTCTTTGTTCACTAGTAGTCCAGCTGTGTTGAAAGAGGAATGAGCCCCCCCCCCGCCGCCCTTGAAACATTCACGAACACAGCACATTAGTCATAGCGTGTCAATTTCAGTGAAGGATCTGTGACCTCACGCAACACTGGCTATAATAATTCTGCATAAAACACTTGACACACAATGAAGGCACGAAATATAAACGTCAGTCACAGATTACCGACCCCTGTAGATGAGCAACTCCCACAGTGGTTCGAGGTCCTGCGCAGATAGAACAGAAGTGGGATATTGGAGAGTGTGCATAAAACTCCCACTATATTTATCTTCGAAGAATGTTAATCAATCATTCACAGATCAAAGACAACATTCAGTGAACTGATGATGCAAACATGGAGAGAGTTTGAGAAAAAGTGGTAGGAATTTCTCAGGATGATATTTGAACCAATCTAAGGTCCTTTCTCGTGCAGGTTTAACAGATCTTTGGTGTCGGAAAAGTGAATCAGAATTTTCTATAAATTCCTGTAAGGTCCATTTACCACTTGCCATTAGATTGTTGGTACACAAATTGGGGCGTTTGACCCACTGTATCTCTGGAGCTTCAACATTGCAGGCTTTGAGCTCTGCATTCGTCGCCGTGACTTGTGAAAGAAGTGAGTGGAGCGGGGTGAAAGTGAATGAAAATGCGGCTTTAGCGTTTGGTTGGATATTGCTGATTGGGTTAGTCGGAGGTGTTTGACCTCCACTGTTGCAATCAGCGTCTCTCCCTCAGGCAGCACAGGAAGGAAACCTTCGTGTGACATCTGGCTGTTGGCCCCGACCACCCAGAGCTTTAATAAAGCCCTTCTGTCACAATCACTGGTCTGACTGATAGGAGCGGTGAGGCCAACTGCCGCCCCGCCATGCTCGCCACCACCACTAAGAGGCCCCTATGGCCAGCTCCGATGGCCCCTCCCACATTTAAGGTCCAAAAGCAGGGATGGTCTCTCTTACAGAGCAACTGTAGCAGTTTGAAGTTGTTTAAAAAAAATTTAAAAAAATTCATGAAGCTCTGGATGCATGTTAGGAAATCAGGGTCATCCACGTAGTTCACAGTTGTGGTCTTAGAAGGATACTTTACGTATTGGTCCAAATAGAGAAAATGTTAATTAAAATGACAGCCAACCTCGGGCCGTCTCTAAGAACAACACAAGAGGAAGATCTTATAAGATCAACGAAGACTTGGTTTAGGGTCTGGTTCAGCCTGTAGAATCCAAGAAATGGATTCCACTTAAATAGGTTTTTTATAACTTTGGTATTTTGCCTGGTGTGCATTTTCCTAAAAGTGAACAAAGTAAAAATGAGGAATGTGCATAATCATCTAAGGCCCAGCAACTGCAACCGTCAAGCGTCAACTGGCGGCCTGCGGGCCACAAAGCTGCAGCCAAACCAGTGTGGCCTCACCCTGTTGCAGCTATCTCACTACCCACCGCCGTTGCCTTCTAGGTGTGGTCCATGTCCTTTAAAGCCTTTTAGCTTGTCTATTATCTGATCTACCGTCCAGTAGCATCCAGCGATCGGACTGGTCGAACCCAGATGTAGCCTGCTCCTGCTGGATGCTCTCAAACGACCCTCCCTCTAACTGATCTCGAGCTTCAGAGGCCATCAGCTCCAGATTGAAATCTCTGTAATCAAAATATCTGACGAAAACGCACAATTGGGAAATATATTGTAGTATTGATGGTGGACTCATCAATAGCCAGCAACAGGTATCGGGCTTCTTTGATCTCATCAATTACAAGTCGCTGGACATCATCTGCCAGAACATGGTCATGTTAAACATCAGTTTTAACAGACAGAGGTATCCGTTAAACATACACATTATCCTGTCTATAGATTTGTCAGTGGCACGTTACTCTGGACCAGCCACCATGACTCCTTAAAAACCTCAGTATTTTAATTTTAGAAGAGCATCTGGCCCTCGCAGTGTCTGTCGAGAAAAACTCTGGCCCTTGTACAAGTGCAGCTGATGACCTCTGTTGTTGGGGTTTGATTTCATGAACTATTCCAATGAGAAGTCAGTAAAAACTGTTGACAAATACAATGTTGATGAAAATGAAAAATGTCATAGATAAATATCAAAATATATGGTGCTCATCCCTTAACAATCACACATTCTCCCACTATGTTTCATGGAACAACAGTTCAGTTGTTAAAAAACTGAACACAAAAAAACACTTATGAAAATATCTTGAGAACAGATAACGCATTTGTATGAGTAGCCTGCACATGTGACACACGTTTTTTTTAAATAAAGTTTTTTTTATGAATAGCTATATTTATGGCAATACAGTTTCACCTTACAAAAATGCTCTTTTTGCACAGCGGATGCTCTGTAATTCAATAATTTATCATTTCAATTTATTTCATCAGTTTACCTTGTCTGGATTCAACTGGTTCAAACCTCTAATTCTTGTCACAAGACCTTTTTTTATTTATTTTTTCTGCATATTAAAGAAAATGGCCGGAAATCTCCCCACAGGGTAAGACAGACCAAAGTGCTGAGGAGACATGTTTTGAAGAGGAGTTTGGATCTCAGGAAGGAGGAAAACAGAAAGTGGCCAGTCGATCTATTTTGGCTTCTGTCTGTTATCCTGTCTGCTGTTGAGTAACCAGCATCTGCTCCTCAGGAGACGCTGCTATCAGCTCCGCAGCTCGTCTTGATTATGCAAAACACCATCAGTGTTTCCTGACACTGAACCACTAGGATGTTTGAGGAACAGTTAGTTGTACCTCTACATGTTGTGTTAAAAGACTCAAATGCTAAGGATTTGTGTGACCGTTCATGATGAGCGACTCTCATTATGTTGTTTTAGTTCATTTATTTTGTATTCTTTGGTTTTCGTTGCTCTTAGGAGGCGTGTCTCTCAGTTGCGGTTTAATAATGGTTAATGTTTTAGTCTGGCATGAATAGCTTAAGTTATGATAGTTGAGGTCAAAAAATCAACAAGGTTCAGTATTCATCATTTTTCTTCCCAGTATAAATTGATGCTTGAGATAAATGCAACTTTGCAGACAGACAAAAGGAGCACACTGACTTCCCTTCTCTGTAACTACTGTCTGAGCTCTGGTCTACCACAAACTGTTTAAGCAGACCAGACCATTTTGCTCTCACATGACAACTTGTAGTGGTTAATACCTCTTTTTGTTTGAGCTGACAAAAACCCACCAAAACTACCAGCGCTACAATGTTTTCAGCGTTTACCTGCCGTTTCTACAGTCAGATTCCGAAATGAAAGTTTTGACAAGGAGACTGTGACACAAAATGTTAGCCCCCCGAGTTTCAATTCAAGGTGTTCTTTCTCATATCCTGTAATATGTACTCTATTTTTAGCAATGCAGACATGATACCACTTGAACTTGGGCGAAAGCAAACTTCTCTCTTTATGCTGTGACGCAGAATTGCGTGTACCATGAGTCTTTTCAGACGATGAACATACTTCAAGTTGTTGTATGTTCTTTTTCAGACTCCAGCATTTTAAAGAGTGCATCAGCTTCATCCACGAATGTCGCCTGAATGGTGGATCTTGTCTGGTTCACTGGTATGTTCTAACCCTCACCCAAAGCTGTGAACGGCTTCCTACGTGGAGCGGAGTGCGAGAAGCACTCATTGTTCATGACCTGTTCTGTCATCTCGTTTTCTAACCACCAAGTCAGATGGTGTGTTGAAGGCCTCCCTTGTGTTGTTGTAGCCTGGCAGGTGTGTCCCGCAGCACCACCATAGTGGTGGCCTACCTGATGACCGTCACAAACTACAGCTGGGAGGAGTGTCTGTCTGCGGTCAAGATCGCCCGCTCGATTGTCTGCCCCAACTATGGCTTCCAGCACCAGCTGCAGGAGTACCAGGATACTAAAGTCTCTGAGGTACACACTTACTCATACGGAAAGAAACAAATGTGTGATGAATACGTACGAGGGCATCATGCATTTTGGAGACCCAGGTCTTCTCATGCCTGGAATTTGAAATACTTTGGCAGTGGATCTGTCTGTCTTTCCCATCCACACTCTGCAGTGTTTCTGTTGAAAGATATTCAACTCCAAAATTCCCCCTATTCTCACAGTGAAAGTTCTGCATAGACTGTAGATGCATTGTCTGAATGTTTGTGTGGCTGGGTGAGTGGCAAAAAAAATCTAGCAAAATTCAGTATAAATGCAGACCATTTATACTATAATTCAGGATCTTACCTTATAAAGCTGATCTTGATTTTTATGCTTCCACTTAACTTCCATTAAGTGATGTAACACTTCCAGGTCTTTTACTCACTGTGTTTTGTAGCATTAAAAAGTCGAGCTGTGTGATTGAGATGATGACAGATCAAAATATCTATCATATCTTTTTGTGAGAATATTTCGACTTGTGAGGTGTATAGCTGTGAAAAGGTTGCAGTGATTTCAGTGGCTTGAAGGGACCGACCGTGTGATTGCATTACTATGCCATGTATCTAACCATTGACCAGAGAAGGGGAACTGCAGGGGGTTTGCTGCGATTGCATCAGGTTAATACTGCTTATCACGTGTTTAGCGTTACTGTCAGCACGTTGCAACATAACATAGGCTGACAAAAAGTCGACCCTGCAGTGATTTCGAGGATTTCACAGTAAATCTGTGGTGCACGTAAAGCCTCGCATAGGCAGAGGTGGTACAAGACAACGTGCAGATTGAAGGGCGTGCGGAGAACACGCACCGACATCAGAGCTCATGCCCTTTGTCACCACGCTAAGGAAAGTGAAAGATGATTCCTAGATTCACCAGTTAGTCTGGATCTGCTTGAGCCTTGGAAACAGGTTCCTCCTGGGCTTCACCTCCACCCTCCTTCAAGATTGGTCGAGCATTTAGTAAACCTTCAAAGCAACAGGCATTAGTGACACTTTACCTCCGTGTCGGAGGTGATAAAAAACTTATCTGTAACATAATAACACGGACAAAGTGCAAGAGATTCACTGCAGTGCACATGTAATCAAAATGTTTTGTGTCATTGATCAACCCATCAAACTCTAAATCTATTGTCTCACAAGCTCCGGTAGAGCCGATATCTACGATGAATATATTACTTTTACATTATGTTTTACTCGACGTTAATTCAGAGCATTTAATTTTCAGTCCATCTTCATGAATAATATTCATTCAGAGTTTGTGGCTCCATGTGTGGATTCATTTTCTCTTTCAAAACGACAGAATTATCTCGAGCTTCTTGCTCAACAATTTATGGATATGTTATCTTTATATCATTTCCATGAGATTGTAATTTGCTGATTATTCTCTCTCGTGCATCTGTTGATGCAGTGAATCAGTGCTGTTTGTTTTGGTGGCCAGTGAGAATCCTCACTCATTAGGAAGATGAATGTATTACTTTCACAGAAACTTTCACTTCACATTTTATTTCATAAATCTTAAGTGATTGCTCAAAACAACTCACAGATTCCTGGATATCAATTGAGAAATTCCCTTTCTTTTCACATTTTGTGATGCTGCAAACACTGAAACTCTGCATCATAGTGACTATGAAAATTTAAATAACACATCTTTCCGTCCATAATTTATACAAAATCAGAATTGGAAAAAGGTCTTTATTGCTAAGTTTACCCATATTAGGGATTTGTCTAGGAGTTTGGCACAATCACAGGAAGACACACAAACAGGCATGAAATAATAGGTGTATCGAGAGACTTAAAAACAGTTTCCATCCTCCATCCTGTGTGTTTTTATGAATAGCTGCCAAAAACAATTTCAATGACCCTCACTCTTTTGTGTCTTGACCAAGGAAACTGTGAGTGTAAACAAGACAAACTGGAAAGTGAATTCTTGTGTCAAACTGAAACAGAGAAATATTGTTAAAGTAAGTTTCTTGCAAAAGGTTGTAATTCCCGCCCAAACCTCTGTTGTTCTGTGAGAAAAATACCCTTATCATGCCATTATCTATTCAGAGGCATTCATATATGAGACGAAGACCTTTTGGGAAGTTTCTATTCATTACAAATCAACAAATTGACACCCATGTCCTCTGTGTATACCTGTTCACAGACTCCACAAAGTAAAGCTCATGTTCCTCTTGTTTGCCCTGGAATGATTAACATTTTGAAGCAGCTTAAGCAGAAGCAGAAGTTTTATTAGGCAGCATGAACATATGGTGTCAGATTTACCCTCAGTTCAGCTCAGTTTTATTTGTATATCACAACACAAATCAAAGCGCTTCACAAATCAAATCACATGGTATCTGTATATTCCACAGTCACAAATCACACTTTGTCTCACAGGGCTTCACAGGATGAGTAACATCCTCTGGTCCCTTAGACCGTCAACAAGAGTAAGGCAGAACTACCAGGTTGAGATGTTAGAATTAAAGAGAAACCCCAGAGTTTACTTTTGCGAGTGTCAACATGTGTTAGCATCAACTACATGTTTATGGCTTCATTAAAGGGCTGTAAAGTCATTTTTTCTGTTCAAATGAATTTCCAAAATCAGAAAAAATACAGATGAAATTCATGAAAGTGCAGTGTTAGATGAATGAGGGGAAAATCCTGAGTCTCTGGCACTTCCTGTGAAGTGTTTGACTAAGATCTCTCTCCTGCCTGACATGTTTTTATCCCATCTCCTCACATTGGAAACAAAGTGTGGATTGTCTTGAATTCAGTGAATTTCATGACCTCACATTCAGAGTAGTATTTTTTGTCGATGCTTTGAAAATTCAGGCTCTTTTGTTACAGTGGAAACTTACTAAAGGTAAAGCTTGAAATAGATGTTGAGAGATTGATGTGTGATGGGTTTTTTTTTCTGTCCTTTCTTTCCTCAGTATCGAGCGTGGTTACGGTCCAGTGTCCGTCCCTATCCATTCAATGATCAGCAGCAGGTGGGGGCGCTTCTGAGCCAGTACATGGAGCAGCAGGCGAGCCAGAGGACAGGAGCAGACCACCGCTGACCAAATCAGGGTCTCTGCCCTTACTGTACGTCCAGTGCCGGTGATCCTGAAGGAAAGCGTTGAAACACACCAAAGTCCTCCCGCTCACTTGTTTGTGAAAAAGGCAGCAGCTTTTATCTGCACTGAGTTTGAATGCATTTGAAATGGAAGGCCTTTGTGTAACACTGAAAGCTTAAATGCACCATTATATATCAAAACACTTTTTTTTTTAACGTAAATGTATTTGAATATCACAGTCAACTTTATGCCACAGAGAATTAAGAATAGTTGGACAGATTATTGTACCTGCCATGCTCACTTTACCGTGTACAGTCACAATGCCAGTCCTTACAGTCGCCTTACACTAAACACCTCAGCACCTTAGCCTCGATGAACGCACTCAATGTCCATGCGGTCACATCACACCTGCAGCATCCAGTAGTGGTAGCCTTCCAGGTCTGACTCACTGTTGGCACAGTTTTTAAAGGAACACTTTGTCTGGAATGATATGGAGAACTCTGCAACATGGGGAGTTAACACACCTGCCAGACCAACACCATGACACTAAACCTGCACATGTCCTCTGAAAACAAGTCATATCGACAATTCTGACACAATACACGCTTCATTTATTGATAAGATACACAACTCAAATGCCACTGTATGTCCCTGACGTCCAACAGCTACCTTAGACTTATTCAAGCTGCCTCTAACGCTTAAATGCTAGTCCACGAAATATGACATTTTATGAATTATTTCTTTGACAAACCAGTGAAAACAATGATGGAGAAGGGGAGGGGTCTTCGGATTGTCCCAAAATGTAATTCACTGACCCATACCATGTCCTTCCTTCAGGGCCGTCCAGTAAGTTTTCCAAACTCTTGCCAAAAAGCAACAAAGATGCAGACATGGTGACAAAATGACCTCCTCAGTGGAGATAACAACCACATACTGGATCAAAAGATTCTCTGGCAACTTGCACATGTTCCTACAATGAATCTAGTGCTTTCTGCACATCACTGCCTTGTAATTATCCAAGTGTGTTCACGCAGGTGCTGTTATATCATTCCAGTTCAAACTTCAATGATGCATTTTTTTTTTATATCAAACTTTATATTCTATGTAGTTGTTTGAACCCTGTCTGTAAAACACTGGTGGATCACTGAGGAGGAGAGGCAGTGAATCGTCTTCATGAAACTTTATCACCACCAATGAAATGTTATGTGGTTTATCTCCCATCAAAGGTCGGGGGACATTACTAAGTGCAATAACAAATCATTTGGTGTCAGTTTATTTTCTGCTTTTTGAGTTTACTGTATGTTCTATCCATTTAAAGACACGTGAAGAAGTGATAACTGTGTAGGATTTGGCAACATATTCCATTGAGTGATGCCAAGAGGTTACATTTAAAAGCACAGCCAAATACATCTCTAACGACACATGAAGGATCTCTGCATGTCTTCCTGAAGTTACTAAAGCTCTGATTGATCCTATTTGTTGTGACAAAATGTGTGTTCGATTTGATGTGTACTGTTGATTTTCATATGTATTTATGTTGAAGCTTTGTTTTTATGTTAAAATGCCATAACTAACAAATCAATCTGAATGATCAACATCTTGTTGGTTTCCTGTTTGTGTTGGGGACATTTGATGGAGACATGGTTGGCATTGGTATTAGTTGTCTTAGAGGCAGAATTATGACTTACTACCTCAAAATAATGAGTCATTCTATCAATCAATCAATCAAATTATATTCATACATGTCCTTGGACCTTCAGCAGGAGTCAGATGTGAAGGATCCACCACCAGGACGGACCTGCAATAGAGGTCACGTAGAGCAAGCAAGTATGGTATAAACGGCATGAATGTAGATGTCTAAATCCATTTGAGGTCAAAGGTCACAATCGTTAGCCACACCCTCTTGATCTGTGGATCTACCACTATTCAGCGCCATAATCCAGGATCTGCTGCCAGTGATATGTGACGATACACATTAAAAGGATAAGGCAATAAGATGCTCGAGTGTGTCTCGTTTTACCTTTTGAACTCAAATGTCTGACCTTAGTCTTATTTTATCAAGCATTAAGGCAGCATGTGGCAAAGGTTTCACACATGGATTTTTCACCTTCAAGTGAATAGATGTTAAAGTGTGTAACAGACGGGTTTAGGCAAGTTCACTCTTGGCAGCACATCCACAGGGAGGTGTTTAGTCTTTAGTCACAGACAGAAAGTGCCAGGAATGGTTTCCTGTAAGCTCAACTCAAGGTTGTGAAAAGAAATTGGGGACAAGAGCTGATCTGTTCTGTGAGAAACGGTGGGCGCTTATTTCCACCATCAACTATAGTGTAGAATAGATAGTGTAATAGTGTACTTAGATGCACATAGCTGATCAAACATTAGTTAGAATTAATTTAAACACATCAAAATAACTGTTTGAACAAATAATTCAGATTTATTCCATGCAACATAATGTACATTGCCTAAGTTTATTTCTTTTAAATCATACTAGGGTCAAAATTATTCACTACGGCCTGAGCACCAAGTGGTGTGAGGGCCTGGTTGTTCTTGCTTCCTTTTTTTGAATCTATTTATACATTAATTGTTGAATCCTGAAAATTAATGACCTTTTTCAGGCTCACAATCTGCTTGAAAACTCTCAAAACAACTGGAGCTGCACCACACTGACACACACACACACACACACACACACACACACACACACACACACACACACTAATAGAGATCTCAATTGCGGCATCAAAAAATAAACAAACAAGTCATACAAAATAAACAAACGATTATCATCATCATTATTATTATTGTTATTATTATTATTATTATTATCATTATTATTATTATTCAAACTTCAATTGGATTTCAGTGTGACTCCATTTAATGGCGTTCACAGGAGGAAGCAATAACGAATGGGACACATATCAGTGTAGATACTCATGGGAGCGTGTGAGTGGAGCTTTGGACTGTTTATCCCTCTGGTCCCAACGGTGCGTCCCGTAATTAGCTGCGGCGTTGACGGGCAGTGATGCTTTCGATGTGAAAGCAAAGTCGTTTGGTGCAGGCGGCGAGCGGCTGGGATGCACTGCAGCATGTATCCGTATGCAATCACCACAGCACCGTCTGGAATAACTCGTGCCGTTAGTTGGGTTGTGCATCCTGAACACGCCAGGTGATCCGGTCTGACTGCACTGGGATGGATGTATGACCGCCAGGCTCCAGTCTGCAGCAGAACAGCGCTAACGTGATAAAAGGCTCGGCTGCAGCACTGGAGCACGCGGGTGGGATTTGACCTCAGAGTTAAAGGTGTAGCACGCAGGACGCTCGCTCCAAAGGAACCCCGATAAATAGTCGCGTCTGTGGTGTTGGTGGACGAGTGTGGGGCCGTACGTGCAGAGACGTCGCTCACTGATCTCATTTTCCTCCAGCGTTTATCTGCACTGAAGGCATCTCACCGGTCGTGCTCAGCACTGGCTCTTTGCTCTTTTTACGAAACTCACATCAAATGTCAAAATGACTGTTTGTGAGGGTTAGCTATAGAGTTACTTCTCTCTCTCTCTCTCTCTCTCTCTCTCTCTCTCTCTCTCTCTCTCTCTCTCTCTCTCTCTCTCTCTCTCTCTCTCTCTCTCTTCTTATCTATCTGACGTCTCAGTGTCCGGCATCTCTAAAGAAATATGAGAAAATCAGCTCTACAAAACGATGCTTTTTTACGTTCAAATGATTAAAATGCGGCAGATGCGAATCAAAATTGAAAAGCTGCAGATGCCGGATTTCCCATCCCAGTCGTGATGTGAGCAGCGTCACCTGATCGTGTCTTCCATGAAAGATCGATCGATACCTGGCAGCAGTGGATTCCTCAGTAGGTCTACGTGCAGCGAGAGATAGATGACATAGAATGTATTTCTGTGAGTTCCAAAGGTCGTGAGCTACAGCTGTTTAACGTGGAGAAAGTCAATGTGCAGTGAGTTCCATCGCCGGACGTAATGTGGGAATGACATGAACCTACAGTTTGAATTAGCACCAAATCATTCTGTTGTTTCATTCTCAAATACTTTTTTTTGCCTTAAAGATACAGTATGTGAGATCTGGTAAAGCTCAAAAGATGTTGAGTATGTCCACTCTGGGCTACTGTAAAAACATGGCTGCCCCCATAGAGAGGACCTGCTCCTGGTGTAAATATACTGTAAAGGACTCATTTTTGGGTGATGCAAAAAAGCAAGTCATACATTCAGGTGATAATACGTTTGAATAACATCAGTATATAACTATTGTATAGTCATATTTATACAGAGAGAAGTGACCGAAAATAACCAAAATATTACACACTGCACCTTTAAAATAAATAATAAGTAAAACGATGAAAATATATCCCATGTTCTGTGCATTCAAATGGGAAAATAAAAGATGAGGCTTTTAAGTAACACGTACCATCAAGCAGGCTTTGACCAATTATCAGTCTGGGCGAACATTTGTGCCAATATTCATCATTTTCTGTGTCAGCTATTAACAATAAAGTTAATTCAGTAAAAATGCAGAACTTTGGCTTTCCTTATTTATCTGTCAAACCGCTGGGAGCTTTTAATCTTTTATTTTACTTGAGGGTAAATTACATGGGGAGTCTGAATTAAGTGACAAAAAACAGGGAAACATTTTCATTTCCTCTGTAAATGCGTTTTGGCAGCTGGTAACTGTTTACAGCCTCTTTAGTAGCGATGGTTGAAAGCAGAATGAGTCATGTACAACTTGTTTCTGTCTAACCCTGAACACTACGATTAAGACCCACTAGTGGGTTGTTGAATGAGCCATTGGTGGACATGAACTCTCATGGCTCTGCACTTCACAGAGTTTTGAATGAAGGGCTTGTGAAGAGTGTGTTGGTGATGAAGGATAAAGTGGTGATGGGTCACGGCGACACTGAACTCCTTCAATGTTCTTGAGAACAAACGTACATCAACACACTCTACACCTCTGCGTTCTAATTTTCTTCAAGACGGCGAGGGGATCGGCTGAATCCCTTAGTTAATGAGACGATGACACGTCCACATTCACCTCGAGGACACTGTGTCCTCCTGTGAAAGTTTGGAGGTGGTTCGGTTTTATGTGATTCGCCTTGTTTGCATTTGGGACCACTGACCTTTAGCTAATGGGTAAAAAAAAAAACCTCTTTCAGTGTCCTATTCATCCTTATCATTTCTCTTTTCATTGCAGCGCATTTACAGACGGTGTTAGAGTGGAGGATGTGTGTCCCGAGTGGGTGTGTGATCAGAGAAAAACCTGGATCTGTGGAGGTCGCGAAAGAAAGAGAAGAGAGGATGGAGAGGAGCCACTGCGGAGTGAACGGAGAGATGAAAGTCAGCAAACGCGAGCAAAAAGATATGAAGATTTAGAGGCTTCTTTCAATGTGCGTTATGTCTGTGTTCATGTTTCTGTTTGTTTATTTGTGTGTGTGTGTGTGTGTTGTGTGTGTGTGAGAGAGAGTGAGTGAGAGAGAGAGAGAGAGAGAGAGAGAGAGAGAGGGAGAAACAATCGGACTTGGCTTCTAATGGCTTTCCCCTTCATTTGCTTTATTCATTCAGGAGCCCGCACACAAAAGCACACACACCCACATGCCCTGCCGACTGAAAGGCAGAAAGGATAAGTGCTAGCTCGCTGAAAGGATGGGAGTGAGAGGAGGTCGCCATGGCAACACTTGGGGAGGAGGGGGGGTGGGGTGGCTGTTGCTTTTATTGGAGAGCGAGAGAGAGAAAATCTGCTCTACCTAACCTCCGATCTCTTGCTCCTCACTCTTTCAAGTCGCCCTCCTCTGCCTCCCTCCGCCTCACCTCTCCTCCATGTTCCTCCATGCCGTTTCTCTCTCTCTCTCTCTCTCTCTCTCTCTCTCTCTCTCTCTCTCTCTCTCTCTCTCTC
>JAFBJT010093116.1:35723-55640 GCA_016785325.1 Chascanopsetta lugubris
GTGTGTGTGTGTGTGTGTGTGTGTGTGTGTGTGTGTGTGTGTGTGTGTGTGTGTGTGATTCTCACTCCCAGTACTGTTCACTTGGACTCTGCACCGGAACAACAATCTGGTCTGACAGAGGACAGGTGATGTTTTGCTCAGTCAGGTTGGTCACGATGACACCACTCACATTACAGTGCACTGGGAGAGAGGAGAAGAGCAGTGAGTGGCTTTAGAATAATAGATGTACATGTACTACACATGATCCCACATTTAAAAGAGTGCTTGCCCGGTTTTCGACGTCATTTATATTTCATTCGTAATGTTACTTATTTTAACGAGTAAAATGTTTTCAGATTGCAGAACTAATCTGCGTTAGAATCATAGACAGTCTCGCCGATGCCTAACTCCGCCGAGTTCCCGAGTTATTCAAAAAACGGGCAAAGAGGCGGAGCACACACAGAGCTGTGGGTGGGGGCGCGGTGTCGTAGAATCACCGCAGTACCCGACGGGTCAGCCCAGGTGTCAGTCAAGAGGTCACACCCTTAATTGTGCACAATTTCAAATGTCCATCAAATCAAAACAAGCGAGTTCGATACAATTTCACCTCCCCGCACAGTTGCCACTGGCCAACGTGTGACTGATTGATCCCAAAACCGTAGTAGTTGGTACCAGGCTTTAAACATGTTTCATTCACCTCCAAACGTAACCATTTTAACATGGCAGTCTATGGGGATTTGCTCCCTGTTGGTGTCAGCCCCCAGTGGCCACCCTGTGAAAAAACAGTACCTATGGGCGTGCTGCTGCAGTTCTCGTCAGCCCAGCTCGAGCAGCTGGACCAGGGCAAAGGAAACTGGAAGGAGGCGAAGAAGTAGTACAGGCCATAGGCGATGATCACATTATAATAAATCGCCACCAATGTGTTTGCTGCAATCATGGAGAGGCCGATACCTGCGCAGGGGAATAGAATCAAATGTCACTCACTTTGCACAGGGATGAACAGCTTTAAAAAAAATAATCATCAGGGTGTAGTTAGTATCTAAACTATGCAAAGAACCTGAGGGCCAACAGCATTCTGTTTTACTGACGTCTAAACACCCTGGAGCTTCATGGTGTCCTGAGAACATTGTGTGACCATCGGCTTTATGTCAAGCCAGGAATGAATCAGTATGGGAGACAGATGCTCCACCGATAAAGCACAAAATGATTGTTGATACTCTTCCTTTAAAATGGTATCACTTATTTCTGTCCAATCATGCCCAACAGGTCCAGGTTAACGAGACCAGGACCTGGTCTGAGCTGTGGTCCATCAAAAACCTCGCCATTGAAACAACCCTCTAATGAAACCAAGACAGCTGCTAAGGATGAAGTGTTGAGGCGTCGTTTCTCTCCTGCCACTCTGTCCTGCTGTAATTCCTACAATAACTTACAATCGATTTCATCACTTTTCTTCTTAAATGATTAAATTACCATTAATTTAATGGTACAATGTATAGGATTTGTGATATCTGGTGGTGTCGAGCGCTGTAGAAACAATGGCCGTGCAGCATGGCTGCCTCTAAATAGTCGGAGCTTATTCGAGGGAAATTCAAATGAATTCAGTTGTTTTTAAATTCATACAAAGTCATCATAAATTCTGTCGATGGGGAATTCAATCAATTCCACACTCATTTTACACACTTGTTGGTGTTCCAACCCAATCATTATACCACAATATCCCAATAATTTCATCATTTCATGATATTATGGGCACATCTTTCACATGATATTAATGTTACCATTAGTAACCGCCCATCACAGTTCATATCTTGTGCTTGTTGGAGACGTACCCTTCAGTATAGGCACTGCTCTCCATAAGTTGAGTGGTCCTTGGCTGCAGAACTGACTGACGGCAGTTTCCAGGAAGAAAAGAGGGATTCCACACAAAATCAGCATCAGGAAATAAGGGATGAGGAAGGCGCCTGCTCATGGAAATAAATAAAAAAAGAAAGTGTTCAGGGAATTTGTTAAAGACTGTTAACTGTGGCTCATCCAGCTTTATTTTAACAGCTCATTTCGAGGGAATCGTCATTCAATTATACAAAGTGTGACATCTTTTTAGAAACTGCATGATAACAAATGATTACCTCCTCCATTCTTGTAGGCCAGATAAGGGAATCTCCAGATGTTGCCCAGGCCGACAGCATAGCCGACCATAGACAGCATGTATTCTGTCTTGCTGGTCCAGTTGCCACGCTCCTGATTCTCATCACCATCCACAAGATCATCCTGCACAAACCAGAGAGTCACAAAGTGAAGCATCTCAGGCCTGACCTCACACCAAACACAACATGGTGCCAAGAGTAACACCACGATGAAACCTACTGTTTCAATAATAAATGCACTTTGAGATTGTCTCTCCACAGTCACCAATTCTTGCTCACTGCTAAAACCATAGCATATTAACCTACAAACAACAACTCCGAATGTTTCCCTTTGTTTTAGTGCAAAAAAAGTATTAGTACATTCTGAGAATGTTCACATTTTCTGAAACTATCTTTTTACAAAACTTTATGAACAACCTCCAACATTACCTGCTAAAACTTTTACTTTTAAGTAATTTTGACACTTTGCAAAGTCAGTTGAAGCGTTTTATGTAAAGTATCATGAGAGAATGAATGATGTGATTTGACTCTGTAACACTGTTCATCTCAGTTGTAATCAAAGGTATATATATATACATATGGAAATATTAATGATAATGATCCTACCTGATCTGACAGAATAGCAGGGTCCGTCTTGGATGAGTTGGAGAGACAGTCCAACATGTTGATCTTTTGCTGTTCAGGTTAAAAAAAATGTGAAACTAGTTAAAAAGGTGTTTCATCTCACAGCCTCCGACTTCAGCCTCAGTCGTGTTCGTCCAGTGACAGAGCCTCCTCCACACCTCCACAACACTAAATGTCACATTAGCTGTTTACTCTATTTAGCCCCGCCCCTTTTTTGCATAAGGAATATATTACATAGCCCTCACCCGCTCCCACCTCTATAAAACTCACCTTTTCAGTGAGGATCACATGCCAGAAGCTACTTCATTTTATAATCTGTACTAAGACCTAAACATGACACCTCAGCAAACAGAAAAATAACGAAAGCCAGGAGCCAGGTTGACACGTCAGGCGTCATCTTTAGAAGTTATGTGTAAGTTCCTCCACAGATCACAGTGGTCAGTCCGCTCTGGAACAACCACAGCAACTGTGCTATGCATCACTGTAAACCTGTTTGGTTAAAATGGCGCAAAGTCAACATTTGTTCATTGTCAGACAACATCACTGAAAGCAGATTGTACAACAGCTGTAGCAACATGGTGAGTGCATAGTGATATATATTAAACATATCACACACACCCACCGACTCTCAAACATCTCTCTCCGTTAAATCAACCTGGATGTTTTGCATATGGAGCATTTACATTGATTGTAACTTTGCTGATGTTTGAAGTTTGAATACAATCATCAGACCTGAAAATACAAGGCAATCAACAAACAACACCAGCATCACAGGAGGAGCGCAATGACAAACATTGTCAGTGGTATTGTGTCGCTGCCTGTCGGCAATCTCCCTTTGTAACACTTGAAATGATGTGTTAAGAATGAAAAACAAATTGTTCAACTAGACTTGTGTTTATTGTAGTTCTCATTTCAAGCGTGTAACCGAAGAAACTGCTCTGCTCGAGAAATCACGAGTGCTAGTAACAAAACAAAAGGTTGGTTCCCAATAGTTAGTTTTAATCAATATTTCTGCTCAATGTGATCACAAAACCCCGCACGGATGCAGACACATGCTGACATGCATCTGTTCTGCCAGCCAACCTGAGCCCCCCAGGCTGATCAAACATCATTACTCTGTCCACACAGGCTGATGGGATCGTCTGTAAACATGAATTGTCACCTTGGTAAACACTGAACTACACAAGAACAAATGTTTCACGCACCCGTGGGTCCTACAATGTTGTCTGTAGAATTTTATGGCGTCTACGACATTAACGGTTGAGTTGAGCATCAGTTTATTTGACTCTGACATGTTTACAAAATCATGTTTGACACAATGAGACCAGGGACTCATTTACTTTCCCAGTAGGAAACAGACATATCAGTGATATCACACACCTCTTGTCATCAAAATAATCTAACTAATCTAAGAATCTAACTAACTAAGGACTCATGGCTCATAATGTTTACAGATTGTGCAGCTACTCAAGCATAGTTTTTCGTGTATTGTTAATGTCAATGAAATATCATGCACAGACGGTGGTATGTGGACCCTTAATGCAATCAGCCACCAGGTGGCGATCAAGAGGATATCGATTCATTTTTGGGAAACGTTTAATCTCGTCTGTAGTTCGTACCTTTACTTGATAAGACGACTATGCGGAATATACTGTATGTTTTCCCCGTGAGGTACAGCATATATTTGATTTTGTGACTGTTTCTTTTAGTCTGGTTGATCGAACACACATTTAACTGTGTGGTAGTAAAGTTTGTGTTTGTTGTTGACGTGGCTAAGGGCATTTGGCCAGTTTCCGGAAAAGTAAAGCAAACAAAAGGATGCAAACATATTTGTAAAGTCTTGTGTTGGAGCCTGCCGTGGTAACTGAAAATCGTAAAGTGTCGTACACAATATGAACACCCTCGAGGCGACAACTACTTTCCCTCTGCAGTGAACATTGATGGCTCAGGATTTTCCCATTCTGAAGAAACAATAGTGAAGCTTGAAACCAGCTGCAAGTACCATCACCACCACCACCACCATCATCATCATCATCATCATTGAAAGTATTATCATTGTCATCATCATCATTAAAGGTGCAGTGTGGAGGGTTTCAGTCATTTTTGTCACTTCTAAAAACCTTACAAAACAATTACATACTGACCTTTTCATGAATGAATAATCACTTAAATATATGTATTTATTTTCTATGACCCTTAAATGAACCTATTAATGTATATTTAGATGAGGAGCGGGTCCTCCCTACGGGGGCTGCCATGTTTTTACAGTAGAACAGATGAATGTACGAAACATCCTTTGAGTTTTAATGACAACTGTCAACCATAGGTTGTCCTGCATGATCAGAAGGGAGAGGTGATGGATACAAGATGCAAATTCACCTCTCGATGTCACCAAATCTTAGACACAGCACCTTTAATGCAGGTATAAAGTTCTCATTTTGAGGAAATGACCACACTGTCAATAACAGTCTATTTTCCCCATCTTTGCCAAAAGCTTGTAATAACACACCGGGCGAGGTATAGCTCCTCCCTTGAAATGGAATGTATTCCTGGCACATTGTGAATGCTGAAACAATCAAAATAATTTGACCTCCAACCAAGGATAAAGAGAAGAAATTAATTGCATTTCATTTAATTATAGGGGGAAAAGAGGGGGTGGGGGGAGGTGTCAGTGCATTGGACAGGAGCCAGGAAGAAGGGATTCAGTTAGAGACTGTATTGTTACAAGCTTTCAGACAACACTTCCCACTTAACATGGACTCCACAGAACAGCAGCAGTAGTATTAACAGTATTGCAGCTACACAGCACAACCATACATCATGATAACCACAGGAAGCTGTTTGCATGACTCAGTCACAGCCCGGCTTGGAGATCAAACTCTCTATGGCTCAGTCTGCACCATAGGCAAAGTAGTGAACCAGGTCAGCCACTAGAGGGGGCTGCCAACATTTATATATATATAGAGAGAGAGAATGTGTGTAGATATATATATTCCACAAAAAAAAAAAAGAAACCTGGGGGAGCAGAGAATGTAATTGCCATGTCACAGGTGTGGTGATACCAAGTATTTCCACAGGAGGGCACTGCTATACCGGAGCTAAGTGTGCCAGTTAGCCCCTCCCCCTCCAACAAGGAGAGCATGGGTATCAGGTACAAAGTCAAGAGTGATGATAGAGAGCAACAAAGGCAGGTAACACTTTAACTGACGGTTTCTAATCCTCATGCAGGCAACCAACTGTTTATGAGGAAGGAATTTAGAGGTAAGATAGGGTCAAACTGCCCATGACACATGAAAAGCATCTGTCGAGAGCACATAGGCAATATTTTCTATAACAAAACACCCACTCAAACAAAGAAACAAAAAAAGGGTTTAAATTCGAATGAAACATTACACATGTAACTGTAAACAATTTCAAAGTATCAGAACCACGTGGTCGAGATCACATTAACGTTCACTTCCGGTCTGTTGTGATGGATCTCGATGCTGCAGCGCTGGTCCTTTGAGTAACGATCTCCTCGATGGTTCTCCAGGTATGGATGCCAGTCTTTGGAGGGTGAACACAATGACTTCAAGCGCTGGGTGAGAGACGGAGACGAGGATTGTGAACATTTCTGTGAAGACCTCCCCCCAGAGATCTAAAGAAACAACCAGGAATCATTTCATGACTCGGACTCTCCAGGTATACTCACCTTCCATAGGCCTCCCTCTGCTTTGATCAGCTTATACACAGCGACAATAGGGATCCACATGAGGATGAACACAACTATGCAGCAGCTCAGAGCAAAGCCCCAGACTGGGTGCTGGATAACTCCATAGGACGGGGGTTTGAACGTCAGCAGAGACCAGACCAGGATCATCTAGAGAGACACACAGCCACACAGAGACAGAACACGATGAGTCACACTTAACCACATTTCTACATCTCCTCATGGGGATTCTAGGCACAGCTATTAGGATAATGACCTCTTTGCATTCTGCCCCGGAGTTTGTGATTAGATTAGCATCTTAGGTTGCTTGTTTGTTTGTGGAGGGTTAGGACTATGGAAAAATAACTGCCGAACTAATTTCAATGGCACTTTGGATGGGACCCAGATAAATGGGCAAATGGAGGATTTTTTCTGAAAATATTTTTTTTGGAACATTGTGACATATTTACTTCTGCCATTGTGTTGATTATTGATTTTTGTCTTTTTGTGTCATTCAACGACATTATACAAAAGCCATCGGAGGGATGTGGTATACGCCACCCACCAGATCTGTTCCCTGATGGAGGTTAGGGAACAGATGGGGACCCTACCACCACCACCACTCTCAATTAAGGGGAAAGAGATAGAGCATTGGTGTCACTGACTGTCAGCAATCTGATTGGTGCCGTCTAAAACTGGACCCACCGTGATGATACAAGGACTGATGAAAAACCAACACGCTCTCCACCACAGCCAGAAGGCAAAACTTTTTTTCCCAAGCATCATTTCGATGTCTTTAATGAAACGGTTTCCTCCTGTAAAAAAAAAAAATGAAATTGTCAGAGAATGCAGATTTGGAATCAGAGTAACTTCTTCAGATCACATTGACATGTGCTGTAATTGACTCTCTACATCTGTCACATTTACCATATATCCAGGAGATACCGATGATCTCTAATAGGGCCAATGCCAGCAGCACCCAGCCACCTACGGACTGGTCAATTAGTGTCACCCAATATATTCCTGCCTGTCACACACACACGCGCACAGAGAGAGAGAGAGAGAGAGAGAGAGAGAGAGAGAGAGAGAGAGAGAGAGAGAGAGAGAGAGAGAGAGAGAGAGAGAGAGTGAGAGTAGATCAACAATGATGATGTCAGACATGATAATACAGAGTTGAGCGGCGAGATGTTTACCTGTGATACACATGGCAGACCGAGGAGATAGAGGATGGAACACGTTGCTATTGTTAGCAAGCCATGTTTGTTTTTGAATATTTTGGGGAAGCCGTCTATCAGGCAGGTTGTTATCACCTCTGAAGATAAGAAGAGGACAATGTGTAAAGACATGACCTGGTGAGTGGTCTGAGGTCTGAATGTTGTGGGGTCAGCGCCTCCTACCTATTCCTGCGAACTGAGAGTCCAGACCCACAGTGAGGAGCATGAGGAAGAACAGAATGGACCACAGCGGAGAAATGGGAAGCTTAGACAAAGCATCTGGATATGCAATGAATGCCAGGCCAAACCCTGCACACACACACACACACACACACAGAACATCAGACATCTCTTCTTCACCACTACAACGTCAGCATGGCGCCTGTACGGTGCAACTGTCTGACCTTCCTTCACCACCTGGCCCACTGGCACGTTGTAGACTTTAGCCATGTGACCCAGAATTGAAAAGATGGCAAAGCCTGCCAACACACTGGTGGCTGAGGAAAAAGATGACAAATAATACAATGAGGTTGAATAAATACAATCATCAAAATAATATGTTTAAATTCATCAGTAACAACAGGAGAAAACTGCTGACCAGCCAAGTCAGGGAATGTATGCTTTTTTTGTCTGTTTGTGCTTTTTGCGTAATGCCCCTTTAAATTGCATTTGCTCTCACCTGAATTAGTTAGTGTCACGACAAATGCATCCTTGAACACATTGTTGTGGAAGCTACTATAGGAAGCCAGCGTGATGACTCCGCCCCAGCCGATGGACAAAGAATAGAAGATCTGAGTTGCTGCATCTTTCCATGTCTAGAAAGACAAAGTTATGTTTTGAATCAATGATGAAATATATTTTCTTTGAATATTCAAGAGTGGTTGAGTCCTCACCTCTGCCTCAGTGAGTTTGGTCATGTTGGATTGTGAACCAATGTAGAACTCTATGCCATCTCTGGCTCCCTCTAGTGTCACACCTCTGATCAGCAGGATTAAAATCACCACATAGGGAAACACGGCCGTGAAATATACAACCTGGAGACACAAGAACCCAAACTGAGCTTACTTACTTACTTTTTTTAGTCCACGGTGCTGTGTTTAAACCACATCATAAACAGTGAGACCATACTAATGCAATTAAGATTTTCATTTGTTCTGGATACAAAATGAGTTTCTATACCTAAAATATGATGATAAACACAGACATGGTAGCTATGTGTATTGAGTTGTTTTTTTTACATGTTGCAGGAAGGTAGGCTTCCATAATCGTGCACCAATGGGTAATTTATACGTCTCTCCAGATTAGAAGGGTCAAACAGCAGCCCACCGTATAGATGAGTTTGACACTCCTGCTCTAGAGCCATCAAGATAAAATGAGGTAATGCAGAGGTGAGTATTAGAACTTGCTGAGTCCAAGGTCTGAAATGTTTCTGTGTATAAGGACACAAGAAATAAGAGCAAATATACTTTCCCCGATGACTTGATGCCTTTGAAGAGCGCTGCAGCAACAAGTGTGGAGCTGAGCAGCAGACACAGAGCCAAGTGCCACACTATTGGTCCTGTTTCATGCAGACCACTGGATCTCTGGAGAACCACCTGACTGAGGAGGTGAGGAATCAGACTGTGATGACATCGTTTCATTAAAAAGCAGATGTGTGGATGAATGTTTGATCCTTACTCCCAGTACAGCTCACTCGGACTCTCCACTGAAGACACGGTCTGGTCTGACAAAGGGCAGGTGATGTTTTCCTGAGTCCAGTTGGCCACTAACACACCACTTACATTACAGGACACTGGGAAAGAAGAAAACAAAACGAAGGATTGCTTATCTATATCTATGTCCGATGTGAACTGGAAGCTAGTTTTTCATTTATGAAAATCAGAAAATGCTGTTATTTCTGTTCTTGTATTTCATGGCGACCAATTTCACACTAAGTTCATATGTTTTCATCTGTTTCACTACAGATACACTGATAGTTTCATATAAGTAGATAATGCTCTTGCTTCCTCGTACTGTCCACTGCTCCTGCTCCTGTTTTGATTCACTCCCCGGATTGCTCTGTTGAGCTCTCGCCCCACCCTCACGGCTGTGATTGGCCGCTGGACCAGTCGATTGTGATTCGACGGGAAGAGTCCTGCTCATTGACGTGTCTGACTCTGACTGCCTCAATAAAAACCGAGGCATAAGACCTATACTTTTCATTTATACCAGATCGTACCATTATGTCATATTCTATAACATCAAAATGAGGATGAACCCTACGTGTTGAGGGGATACTGCAGTTAGACTCGGTCAAACCAAAGCAGCCAGACCAGGGCAGAGGAAACTGGAAGGAGGCAAACATGTAGTACAGACTGTAGGCCAGGATGACGTTGTAGTAAATCGATACAGTCAGAGTCACCATGACCATTGCCACGCCCACACCTGCAGAGAAAGAGAGAGATTTTAAGACACAAACACTGGCTGCAAAGAACTTTCATATATGAAAATGACCTGAATGACTGTTCTGCCAGCTTCTGTTTGTCATTTGACTGCCCTCGTGAATTAATCGAGCTCAAGCACTGTAGACCAGTGACTCTCAACTGGTGGGTCACGACCCAAAAGTGGGTCACAGACCTGTTTTCAGTGGGTCGCAAGCCTTTTACAGGGGAAAAAAGGTCAGGCGAAACACTGCTTATGTCCATCAGGTGTTCTTTTTGGGTTTCAGTTCAAATGCAGCTAAGTGAGTGTAAAAGGGTTCTGTACTATCTCAGCTAATTTAAGAAGTTGAACATTTCTGTGCATTGGGTTGCGGCTCATCATGAAGTAGGTGATGGTGGGTCCCCAACCCATAACACCCGAGAACCACTGCTGTAGACCGTCATCTACTTTCCCCATGTTAATCATATTTTCTTCTTCCCTCAGTCCATGTTTTGTCTTTGTCACTCTCTCTGTGTTCATTTACTTCCTGCCTCCACCTCGTCCACCAGTCAACCCCACAAGTACAATGCTCCAACCCAGATCTGGAGCCAGGAGTCTTAAAAGACCTGGCGGGTGATGAGCTCTGCTGAACATTAACCAACAAACTCTTTAAAATCACGCTCTTTAAAGTCCCTTCCCCCTCTTTAACAGAGCGTTGATAGAAATCTCACCCTGCAGTAGAGGCACCGCTCTCCATACGTTGATGGTTCCTTGGCTGCAGAACTGGCCGAGGGAGCTTTCCAGGAAGAAGAGAGGGATCCCGCTCACAAACAGCATGATGAAGTACGGGATGAGGAAGGCACCTGTTAACAAGGGCAGAGTTTATATCGTCACGTGCGATAAGTGGTGCGCAATAAAATGCAATGAAACTTGTTTTTGTATCCTTGCCTAAGTGTTTACGAAAATAGATCCTATAACTAACAGACCCTGAAAAAAACCCTACCTCCTCCATTCTTGTAGGCCAAATACGGAAATCGCCAGATATTTCCGAGGCCGACAGCGTAGCCGATTGTGGACAGCATGTATTCCCTTTTGCTGGACCAGTTCCCTCGCTCTGTGTTCTCATCCCCGCCACTCACTTGTGGGCCCTGATCAAGGACGAGTTTGGAAACATAGAAAGTTGGTTATGAATATGAAGTATTTGTCAGTTCTTAATAAAAATATCAAATAATACTTTTCACAGCTACACAAGACTTGGATTGCAGAGGCGTTTTTTTTGTGCAATTGAACCAGTGAAGCTGTTTGAGCTGTGTAGATCCTCCGGAGGGGTGGTTGCATGTGTGGACACAAATGTGTGACCTTCAGAGTTTCTGTGGACTTCTGTTTGTTTTTTTCACAAATACAGAGATGTGAAAATAAATTAAAAAATGAAGAAATAAGGAAAACAAACATTCTACACTGAAAACATGAAAACACCAACCATGAGCGTTTGTGGTGACCGGAGCCAACACCAGTGCTGATGCACTGTAAACAACATCACACATAGAGAGAGTTTTTCTCCACAGTTGCAGGATGTGTTTTATTCCTTGCGGAAATAGTTGTAATCTTAGATCGTAACCTTATTATCTTGAGTGTTTTGAGATGACTCATGTTAGGATCTGGCAAAACAAATCTGAGCAGCAAACCTGCTGTGTTGTGTAAGTGTGAATTACAAACTGCAGAGGATCTCAGGATCCTATAATCCTGCTCAGGATCTGTCTGGAAATTGCTTTATTTATTCCAGAATGAGAGAATATATCACATGTATTCAGATGATCACATTTGAAATCTGTTATCATTGACCCCTTGTATTTACAAATTATTTACATGAGTGTGGCAGCACATTACAAACTTAGGTTACCAGGATACCAAGATCACAACATAAACATACCTTATTAAGCATTTAATCTGTATTAAGCGTTGAGTTCAGTAGATTATTAATGACAGGCACTAGTTTCCTACCTGCTCCCCAGCTGCTGTGCTTTTGAAAACGAAATCCTTGAATTTGTCTAAGCTGTATTCCTTCATGATGTCCTCTCATCAGTGTGTCAATGGTATGTAGTTGACATTCAGAGGGCTCACTTTTAAAGTGCCTCAACCCTCCACCCCTCTGACACAAGGAAGTGATGCTTTTCAACCAGTCATTGGCGAAGACACCTCCCCCACTACACCTGTGCACCTGTTACACCTGAATAAAAAATCATTTAAAAAAAAAAGAAAGAAAGAAAAACAAAACATGATAAAATACTTATCAGTGAGAAATAAATCCTTATTGATAAAACGGTTGTATCACCTTTCTTGCTACCAGGGATTGACTGTTCATTTCCTGGCAGAATGTCTCACTCTGACATTTCCTGCCACCGTCATTATGCTAAAACAAGCACTTACGTTTTACATTATATGAGAGAAACAATTGATGAGTATCTCCCTCCAAATATGGAAAGCAAGAACAACCTAAAAACACCAATACATAAAACTCATCAAATTTGACGGAAGAGCAAACATCTTGTATGTATGTACTGTATTTGCACGAACCTAATAATAATAATGAACCACAATGACTCAAAATGTGCAGTGAATTCATAGAACGAATGATCAAACAAGGGTGTGTCCATCTGATGAGTGAAGAAATGCTGACTCGGGTAACTTCCCAGTTCAAATGAGTTAATACCGGTGATGACCATGCTCTTATAGAAACCTCCTGACACTGTTGTACAACGTAATGTACATCATTTAACAATGAGTGTGATTCCTCCCCAGCGCGGTGACAACGGCATCATATCGGTCACACAACACAGTGATGGTTGTGTACGTGTGACTCACACTGACCGTTGACACCTGCTCTTCTAAAGCCACGGATGATGGACGTCACCTCAGCGTGGTCGGTGACATCGACACTAAATGACCGGACTGTTGAACTTGTGTACGTCTGTGTTGTCCTGGCGATGTGACCACAACACAATGACATCATCATTGACACCGAGACATTTTTCTTAGAAAAGTGCTGCAGGTGACCCGCGAAAATATATCACGTATATTTCCACAAACTGTTTATGAGTTTCCCGTCCCCTCGTTTCACTGCAGCACATTGGACCCGCTGTGCAGATGTAGGTGACGAAGCTAAAGTTCAATGATCTATTTACAGAGTTCAACAAGTTGATTGTATAGAGTCTGCGACAGAGCGATCAAAGCGGCTCGGCTGGCAGAGAGAAACAAAGATGGTGGTCAACGGATCAGCGACACCGGACAGAACACAGCACTCGGCACAGCTCGGCAGGTGAGTTGCAACACGTCAGAAAACGTGGCACAAAAACGCACTATCGAGCAGAGCGGCAGCGGTAATGTCATTTGGACCGTGTGTCGATCAGCAGTGACCTGGGTCGGAGGGCAGGGTTTATATGGCAGATGGTGGTGACTGGCAATCGTCATGATGGGAGGCGTGAGCGAAAGTGGATTCGCAGGAACACTGGGATCAGATCGGTCATACCAGGAAGAACGGATTTGGAGGTCAAAGGTCAAGGTCATCATGCCCCCACACCACCCAACAGCACAACACTGTTTTATCAACAGATTGATTGTGTTCTATTCCTGCAAACATTTTCTATTTCCGTTGGTATGACCAAGTGTCTGATAAGGGTGTGGTACGGAAGTTCATTTTGGACTTTGGTTTTCTATGTTGTTGTGTTGTCGATTATATATATGCTGTAAATTGATGTGAAAAAAAAAGGAAAATGGAATGGTCAAAGGTCAGGAAATATACTTAAATATACTTAAATCTGCCAAAAAGAACTCGGATTGGATGTCAATGGTTAAAGACCTTGATGATGCCAGGGGAGGAAATCACAGCTGTGAGGCCTTTATTTTGGCTTGTGGACTTTTTTCCCGAAGCACTGTAGTTAAATTAAGGGTCAGAGTAAATGTCAAACAACAAATACTTTGATGAATTTCTACTCTCTCTTTGCATTGTAGGTGAAATCCACACAAAGCAAATATCTCACACACGACAGCTTGACTTCAATCAGCAACTGAATCTAATGACAGTTTAGTACAATGGTATAAAATGAGAGGAAGGCTCTGGCCTTGTGGAGCCTGGTGAGTTAGTTCCTCAAGTTATTTGAAGAAACACTTTTCTTTAGAAAATGTAAGTCATTCTTACACAATCGATGTGTTGCTGAAATATTTGTCAAACATTTACTTTTTTTTTTACAATCTTTAAATGTTGATCGATTAAGGGTTGTCAAGAATTATTTGAATGCGCTGGCTACCTGCCATGTGTTTAAAGCAACAACACAAGACAGAGGCCATACTTTTTTATGCTTACATTTTTTAGAATTTTTTACCGATATAAAATCAACTCACAGATTGTGAGCCCAGTCATAATAAACACGAATTGTTCAATGTTATACTCATAAAGATTTAACATCAACATTCCTCCTTTTATGAAAGTCCTTGCTAGGAACGGACACCTCTCTCTGGACAGAGATAGTGAACGGGAGACAGGAAACAGAGCGGGCGGGGCCTCCATTGTTGTGTCCGGAGTTATTTTGGTCAGTGATGCTTCGTCACAACTTAACTGTCAACCTGCATCTGCCGGTGTGACCGCAGATGACAGAACAGAGTATTAGAGGAAAATACTGTAAATATAGACACCGTGTGTCCTCTGACCCACTCATGACTGGACACCTGAGACATGTTTTAACTCGCTGAGACAAACACTGATGCATGAATCAGGACTGGACAGCTGATTCATTTTAGAAGTCAGTGTTGGAGATCAGCTGGAAATCTTCGATATGAAGCCTAGTCAGTCTGTCTAGTCAGACAGTTATATGAGGGACACTTCTTAATCATTGTCAGATAAGAGGGCTGGGTGACGGGAGTCAGATGTGGGAGGAAGAGATGAAGAAATCCAACCCTGTTTTGTTGAAGATGAAATACACTAAGTGGTGTATTTGCATGTTGCGGGTAAATACCCGCATCTGTCCATTCCAGGCATTAAAGAGGACCAATAGAAGCCTTCAGTGATCATTCAAACTTAAAAGAGTCCACTCTGGGCTACTGTAAAAACATGGCGAACCCCGTAGAAAGGACCCCCTCCTCATGTAAATATACATTTATGGGCTCATTTGAGGGGAATGGGGGAAAATTGAAACATTTCGGTGATTATAAATTCATGACAATGTCCGTATGTAATTGTTTTGTAATATTTTTAGAAGAGAGAAAAATGACTGAAATCTTAGACACTGCACCAGCAATTTATAATTTCATATCTATTACAATGTGAAATTCACTACACCTATTCAACCCAAACACTGCACCTTTAAGAGTTTGGCTGTAGAACTCTACTCTCTGAAATCAGCCATGTGAATCTCTCGCCTTTGCACTTACCTCACTGTTACTGCACAATAGCTCTTTGTCGCTGTAGGAAATGAACAGTATTGATGCAAATGAAAACAAAGAATATTGTGAAACTGAGTTTTCAAATACTTCCATTAAAAGGCATCACCACCTCAAACCCAGCGGCCATTTCAATATAATGTTAGGCTTTTCTTCTCCTGGCTCATTACATTTACAGCCCTCAGCAGAGCCAAGAGTTATTTATTAGAGACAGACCAACGGTTATAAGGTTTCAATTCTTTGTGGTTTTCCTCAGTGTCCTCAATGTGCACTTCAGAGTCAAAGTGTAAACAAGGAAGCAAACCGATTCATCCCTGTCATTCTAGAAATCCTTTATGGCCCCATAACAGACCATAAATACTTCCTCTAGTGACCTGAATAACTTTATTGACATTCCACATCACCAACAATGTGGGCACGGTGCAGCAAGTGAATGACACTAGTAAATGTCCTCATATTCTGTCTTGTGATTTTTATAGGTATACTTGTCCCAGATCAGTGACTCTTCCCTAAGTTGATTGACCCCCCAACACATGCACACACACACACACACACACACACACACACACGCACACACACACACACACACACACACACACACACACACACACACACACACACACACATGCACAGAGGAAAAATCCAGGAAACTGTGCATAACAAGCAAAGATTCTATCAACCACAGTACAAACATTTATTGATTTTTGGTCTGACTGATTAACATGAATATGATATTCAATCCATGCAAATGCATACAATAAATCAACAAGCATAGCAGCCTCTGTGTGGCACTACTGTACTATATGCAGACATTTACTTGTTGTGCATAAGATGAGTTGGTGAGTTCACTGTGTCAAAACAGGATCCCCCTCCATAACAAGTCACAGCTTGTTTCAATACAAATTCACATAATATTTGGAATAATGCACGTAACTGAAAAAAAGGTATTTCCATGCAGCGGACACTATGGTATAGTATAATGAATGGGTGTTATGAATCACAGCAGTCCTAATAAAAAAGAAATATATATATACTACAAAATGTACTTCAAAGATCACTGATCCCCATGATGCCCTGTGGGCCCGGAGGATTTGAGTCAGGTTATTTTCAATGCCAACAAACAAACAAACAAACAACACTTGAAGGCTCATTTACTGGGAGCAGCTGGTGCTGGTTTATATCAATGATATCATTTATATCCATGATACACTTTGAGTATCGTGGAGTCTTTGCTCTCATTAGGATATTTAAATGGGTACTTACTCCCGCCATCTCATGTCAATAATAGTCTCACACCCGTTTTGCTTCGGCATGATGTCATGTGTCGTATTTGTGGTGTCAGTTGTGGAGTGAGGTGTGAGTCTGAGCAGCGCAACACAAACTGCCTCATTGGTGTAGTTACACTGCGATTTCAGAGGCCATCCGCAGACACATGGTGGACTCTGATGGGATGTCATGGCGACCGATCTCATTCCCGTCCAGGCGCAGCGTCCGCAGTTTGGAGAAATTGGTGACGTCCATGAAGGAGCAGAAACTCCCCAGAGTGAACTCTGCAGTCACCAGACACAGGAAAGGGACAATCATATCGTCACGGTGTGGTGACTCACTTTTAAAGGCCCAGTGTGTACGATTTGGGAGCAATTGACAGACATGGATTATAAAATGATGATAGTTTGTAAGTGTGTAACCATCGCACAACTTGTTGATTTCATTAGAGTGGTGGCTCAGGGCTTAGTGGCGCTGTCTTCCAACCAGAGGGTCAGAGGTTCAACTCCTATTTGCTGAGGTGTCCTTGAGGAATGTATCTGTACCAAGAATGGGTCTTTTCAATAGAGACCACCATGTTGCACCAGGTGAGAGTTTTTCAGCCTCAGCATGAACCTTCACCTCTAGATGTCACCAAATCAAACACACCGTACCTTTAAAACATCATTTAGAAGACAAAAGTGCATTAGGCCTATTTAATTTTCTATGAACTGGCTTTTTTAGCCACTGTTATTCAAAACGACCACATTAATTCAAATTTGGAATTACTTTGAATCTTGACATCATGTGATGTTATAGTAAAATTACATTAAAAAAAGAAAATAATAGAGATTGCAATTTTGGTGCCAGGACCTTCATTAGAGGTACATTTTGGAAAACTGCCCCAAGGTCCCTAATTGTAATTGTGTGAAGAATTTCAAAAGGTATAATAAAACAAAGTAAACACAAATGATATATTAATGATGGTAAAAGGAAGTCTGAACTTTCCCCGAGGATGCCGCCATCTTGAATATCCCCTGGCTTACCTTTGATTTGGTTGGCCTGCAGGTAGAGGTGTTGCAGTGTGGTGCTGACGATGGGGATCCTCTCCAGCTTGTTGAAGCTCAGGTCCAGCTCCACCAGCCCCGTCACATTGAAGGCGTTGGACGGGATGCCCTTGTCCGTCAGCTGGTTGTGGGACATCCTCACGTACTGCAGCTGAGACAGGTGGTCCAGGAAGTCCTCGGGCACAGAGTCTATGGAGTTGGACTCCATGTAGAGCTGGTGCAGTTGTTGGGGCAGAGCCGCTGGGACCTGGGACCAGGGGACATGACATTTCTGAAGGAGGCCTGCTCGCTATCCAATGAGACTTCCTTGCAAACACATGGATCTCACCTTTGTCAGCTTGTTGCCACTGATGTCCAGCAGGGTGAGGGAGTTCAGGGCCTTCAGTGATGTGCCCATGTCTGTGATGGCGTTGTCATGGATGTACAGGATCGTGAGGTTGTCCATTCCTTCCAGGTCTGCGCCTGAGATCTAGGTCACAGGGTGATACATTCAAACCCTGCGGGAGCTCGGGTTTGGGGGCGTGGATTTCAAACCATGCAAAGCGTCACCTTGTCAATGTTGTTATGGTTGATCCTGAGGTCTCGCAGGGAGCGGGGGAGGTTGGGGGGGATGCTGGTCAGGTTGTTGTGCTGTAGATATAAACGCTCAAGTCCCTCCAACTTCAGAAACACCTAGAGATGAGGGGGAGGACGGTGGAGAGCGCAAAGCATCAAGCAAATGCAATCGAAATCGTCATCAAAAGGTTTGTCAGACCGCTGACCGTAAATCTCACCACAGTTCAGTGAAACCAGCCGCCATAAAACTAAATAAGATACATGCACATGATATCATATATTGATTCATGCTTTTCGTGCATTATGGAAATCTGCCCATCACAACGTGTTTAAAGGATAACACAAAAAAAAAAACAGACATGAAAGAACAACATAAACCCACATTTTGGCTGCTTGCACATGCAAACATAAAACTGTCACGTTTCCCCTGTAATCACTCAACCTGCTCACCAGCTGCCAGACATCTGACAACCATTCAGAGCAGCAGTTCTCCATCAAGTGTGTCTGGATCCAACGGAGACCAGATGCAGCTTTTACCTTCTTGTCGATGGCGTCGGATGTCAGCTGGTTGTGGTGCATCATCAACCACACCAGGCTGGTGGCGTTGGCCAGGGCCGACGCGGGCACGGCGCTGATGGCGTTGTGCTGCAGGTACAAGTACTTGATGTGGGCGGGAACGTTGGGCACGGCCGTCAGGCCGCGGCCGTCACAGTACATGGCGATGGGGAATGTGGGGGGGCAGTCGCACTCGTCCGGGCACTGCGCCGCCGAGACGCCCGCCTGCAGGGAGGCGAGCGCTTGGCCCTGGCGGCCGTACAGCCAGGCGAAGGGGTCCCGTTGTTGGGAGAGGGAGAGCGGCAGCAGGGCGGACAGGAAGAAGATGGTGGTCAGGATCATGGTGGCGGTCACGCACAACCTTTATGTGATCTAGACAGAGACACGGTGGAAACAGTCACCTTTCAACACTTTCAGCATGGAATGATTGTCTTGTGTAATACAAACATACGCTGAGCGTTAAAAGTCAAAGTCACTTTCTCTCACATCCTTGGAGCAAACACATTTGTTCTCCTACAGGACAAAAGCGACCTCATTGTTATCCTGTTGAGTCGAGCACTGACCTTGTTTTGGAAGCAGAGAGACACATTCTTAAGGGTCTTAATCCTTGAAAAAGAAAAAAAAAAAAGTCCAAACCTGACCATGAATACCAGCTTTGTAAATGGCTCTTACTGCTGCTCCGGGGTTTGTGGGAAAACGTCCAATAAAGGCCCCTGAAGAACACGATGCACCCCCCCCCCCAACCCCCCAAAAATAATCTGTGTCTATCATCACTGAACGACACAGCAGTGACAGACACACACATGATCCAACAAACATGCATGAACACACACACACACACCTACCTGATCAGTTGCAGACTGGCCCTCTTTGTCCCCCCTCTCTCTCAGAGTGAGCTTTACGAGTGGAGGGGGCTCTGACAATTACTTTTTCATCCCCTCCCTGTTCTCCTCTCCACCCTGCCATCCCCCTCTCCACCCATCAGCTTTTTGGGGTTGGTCGCTCCCAATGCA
>JAFBJT010093154.1:0-21140 GCA_016785325.1 Chascanopsetta lugubris
TAAAGCTCTGGGCTCTTTTCCATTGTGGCCTAAGAACACCTCGCGCTCCCTAACCCTAACCCTTACCCTAACCCTAACCCTAATCCTAACCCTCGCGCTCCCCTAACCCTAACCCTAATCCTAACCCTAAGAACACCTCGGGCTCCCCAAACCCTAACCCTTACCCTAACCCTAACCTCGCGCTCCCTAACCCTAACCCTAATCCTAACCCTAACCTCGGGCTCCCCTAACCCTTACCCTAACCCTAAGCACACCCCCCCCTCCCCTAACCCCCTAACCCTAATCCTAACCCTAACAAACCCTAACCCTAACCCTAATCCTAACCCTAAGAACACCTCGCGCTCCCATAACCCTAACCCTAACCCTAACCTCGCGCTCCCCTAACCCTAACCCTAACCTCGGGCTCCCCAAACCCTAACCCTAACCTCGGGCTCCCCAAACCCTAACCCTAACCTCGCGCTCCCCAAACCCTCACCCTAACCCTAAACCTTAACCCTAACCTTAACCCTAAGCCTAACCGTAAGCCTAAGCCTAAACCTAAGCCTAACCTTAACCCTAACCTTAACCCTAACCTTAACCTTAACCCTAACCCTGCTTAAAAATAAACAAAACACTTAAACACACTGACATTTTCATGAATTTATGATCACCTAAATGCCTTATTTTTTCTCCATTACCCTTAAGTGTATATTTACATGAGGAGCCGGTCCTCTCTATGGGGGCCGCCATGTTTTTACAGTAGCCCCAAAGTGGATGTAGATCTTTTGAGTTCTAATGACAACTGATGTCTCCCAGGTTCTCCTACATTCTCAGAAGGGTGAGGGTATCGTGACAGATACAACAAGGAAATGCACCTCTAGATGTCAGCAAGTCTTACACACTGCACCTTTAACTTACTGATCGAGGTAATAACCAAAGTATGTCGAACTCAGCTCTAATAATATTACAATATGCCCCGTTTCAGCTCGGTAGAGTTCAACCTTTGTCCGACGTGTTTTATTTCACAAATCAATCAATCAAGTTGGTAACTTAGTGGCAAACTGGTATGATGACAGAACATGACTTGAGTAACTTAAAGGTGCAGTGTGTAAGATTTGGTGACATCTACAGGTGAAGGTGCATTTTGTATCGTCCCAGTCGAGCACGCAGGAGAATCTCGGGTTTTCTTTTAAACCCACAAGACACTTTGTATGTCCAATCTGGGCTGTGTAAAAACACGGCGGCCCCCATGGGGGGCTCCTGATGTAGATATACATTAATGGGCCCATTTGTGGTCATGTAAAAAGTAAGTCATACATTGAGGTGATTATACATTCATGAAAATGTCTGCACAGGATTGTTTTGTCATCCTATTTCTACAGGTAGGAGTGACACAAATGTACTGACTGTACTTTAACTTTAACAGCTCAGTGCATTTTGAATGTGCTCTAACCTTTCTGTTTTTGCACAGAACATGTGCATGATATTAATATCCTTTTGGTAACGGTGTTATTTGGGTTCGGGTTCGGGTTCGGGTTCGGGTTATTTGAAACCAGACAACACTGTGTATGCTCAGTACGCTAGAATGTCTTATCTTTTGAAGTTATGAAAGTGACCCCTTGGCGGTGGTATTACCTACTGCATCAGGAATGAGGAAGTTGTATCCCAGCAGAGTGTGGTGCAGCAGGGAGGGAATGATGCCCCTCAGGCCCATCGGGCTCCAATCAGACTGCAGGGGGCTCATTCGCACAAACAGCGGCTTGTGGCTTGAACTGGCAAACAAACAAAGCCAACATGAAGACAAGAGCGAGAGCCGCAGAACTCCCCATACACGAGTCTCCAAAAGGTGTGAGAGAAGTACCGTGTCCCTGCCGTCACCATGGTGGAATCTCCCATCCTCACGGCCACGTCAGCCAGCAGGCTGATGTACTTGTCTCCGCCCAGATCCCGTGGAGGCCGCAGGGTCTGCTCCTCGAACACGTTCCGCTCACCTCCCTCCAGCACGATGTACTCCATCCCCAGATGCGCCTGCAGGGATCCGACCCTGTCCAGGAACCAGCTCACCGCTCCAGGGTTGGTAATGTTCAGCTTCACGCAATACTTTCCTCGCCACTGACTCATCAAGGGGACCTTATGGAAAGATAAGACTGGATTTTAATACAGTTTGGAACCAAGACAGACTAAGAGACACTTTTGTACCCCGAGCCCTTCAACTGTACAAGCCTGCACTCGAGGGGAGGGGGAGGGGTGGAATGGAGGGGTAGCAGGGGCAGGAGAATGAGGCAGGATGGAGAGGAGCATTGACTTGATCCTGTTCTCTAACATCAAGCTTTCTTGTGGCGTGGTGCAAATGTGCAATTTGTATTGTTTGTTGTTTTGAAATGTAGTTTCTTGCAATTTCTACTTTCTCTGTTTCTTTGTATTGTTTTTACTGCCCTTGCGCAACCAACCGTGCAACCATCTATCAATCAGCCTGTACAACTGAAGAGATAGACTGCCACGTCAGGCCAAGAACATCACATTGCTCTGACCTTTGTAAAACAGCACACTGGAAAAAGAAAGTTGATCCCAAGGGGGAAAAGTTGCCTGTACGTTTAAGAAAAGGAATACGTTTCCTCAGTCACACGTTGAGGAAGTCGTCTTCCTTACTTCACAGGAATGTCAACTCTACCACAACAGCAACAACAACCTGAACAAAATCAAAGAAAGCTCAGATTGACAAATTTGCTCCATGGAGGTCTCACCAGCTGTCCCTGGGGGGCTGAGGAGAGGCTGAGCCAGTAGGCCTCGGTCCCATCCACAAGGGAGGTGTGGAACTGTGCAGTGTCCACACCCAGGAAGGGGGACAAGGTGATGGAAATGTTAAGAAGCTTGACAAGCGGGAGGTCTCTGCTCAGTCTCCTGGACATCCCCTTCTTCCTGCTGTTGAGGTAGTCGTGGTCCTGGAGGGCAACAGATTGATAAACAATGATTCTGCACAGTCAGATGTTTGCAATAGAAAAGCACCCAAATGATGCATGAACACTTTACAAGAATAGAATGAGTTTGGAGCTTGTTGATTCATTACGGTGCCTCTTACAACGTGACCCAAGTCTGGAACATGATTCTTAAATTCTAATCCTTTGGAATGTCCATGTCAACGTGAGATTTGACATTATATAACAACAACAAACCCTCTTACAAAGTATAAAACGCTGAGCCGAGGATGAAGCTGCGGTGGGAAGAAAGCATAGATTAGCGCAAACATATTATGTCATTTCTTATTTTTCATCCCCTTCTTGGGTTGCTGATGTTGCTGATGTGTTCTGCTGTTTCCACGCATTTACTCAACTCTTTCTTCAAGGAGGTTACTGAGTGAATAAGAGTCAACGACAATGTCTTTATTGTCCTGCATCGGCCTTCAGAAACCCATAGTGATGAGCCACAGACGCCTGCAGGTCTCTGCTGGACTGACTCGCTCTGTTGTGTAGACCAGGTCAGATTGCATCATCATGCTTGTGTCAGCATCACCTGCTGGTGTTGCTCTTGGCGCCGATCACTTCTCTTCTCAGCAACTTTTCCCACATTCGACAGGCACCAACGCTTTGGGGCAACCTGAGATCTGCTCAGGGGGCCGGTGTTCGTCTTCTCTCTGCTGCATTTGTTTAGTCATTAAACAGCACCAGATATTTTCTCAGGTCCACCTGATTGTGTTTCCTCCACTGTTATTGGACGAATTCGAGGAAAGTCACTGGATATAAGTGACCCTGTCCTCCCACCTTTCCCCGTCTGTCTCCACGTGGCACTGTGGACACACACCTGACTAAACATACCCAGCTCTGTCTCTGACCCCCGTTGAGCCAATTTATCCGAAATCCTGCCATTTGAGATGCAGAATCATGTGCAAGAAGAAAATGTAACTTTAAACTGGAACCAATTTCCTTATTTTCCATGAACTAGCTTTTCCTCTGAGCCCAGACCGGTCTGCCGATGGGTGTTGGACTTACCGATGAATTGAAATGGATATATGTATTTACATTTATGCGTTGGGTCTTGTTGTTGCTCGCTCTATGTAACATCCACTGCAGGTGTGTCTGTCCTGGGAGTGGATCCCTCACCTGAGACTCTCCCTGAGCTTTCTGCCCATTTCCCCCTGTTGACAGGTTTTTGCCCCAGTAGTTTTTCCTGACTCTTGTTGAGGGTAAAAGGACAGAGGACGTATCTCATCCTCTGAAGCCCCGTGAGACAAACTGTGATTTGTGAATGTGGGCTGTATAAATACAATTTGATTTGATTTGACCAAACATCTTTTGGGTTTTAACGACACCTGAGGTCGAGCACAGGTTCTCCTGCAGGCTCAGAAAGTGGATGGATACAACATGCAACTTCACCACTGCACTTTTAGATCAGTCATCCTGTTTACAGCTGAAAGATTGTTTTTCATTTACAATTTGGAGAGAAGATTATAATGTGGCAGATTAAATTTACACCTGGATCGACTGAAGAGCAACTAAAATGTCAAGTTAGGTTTTATGAAGTAATTTTCTTGACAAGTGTTGGACACAGTAACTAAGATCAGCTCCACTTTATTTAAGTTGAGCTGATTCTTCGTGTCCTACCATATCAGAGAGGAGGGTGGTGGAATGTTCACTGAGGCTGATGACTCCCTCCCCCAGCTGGTGTCTCCTCAGACGATTGGAGAAGATCCTCAGCTCCCTCTCCACCTTGGGGCCCGAGTCCACATTGGTGAGCAGCTTCCAGAACGGCAGCCTGTAAAACACACCATGCATCATGAGCGAGTGCACATGCTCGAACCTGGATGTGTATTGTTTTATCGCTCCCCAAACACTCACAAACTTAACGGCTTGACTTATTGTTATTGTGACACTCCCCTGAAACTCCTCTGATCTGGATCTAAAGTGAACTCACCTCAGAGCTTTCATGTTGGGAAGCGCCCGGTCGGGATGGGAGAGTTGCTGCACAGCCTCCCGGTGGGCGGCCTTCATGTCGTGGGCCACACACACAGTGTACTGCAGAGGGAGACGCTCCATACTGGGCAGCGACTGCAGGCAGAACTGCTGTCTGCTGTCCACCCCGAGCTGGAGGGGGACGTCAGGGGACACGAGGACAGCCACACCTGCGCGACGCAGGAAGACGGAAGGGACGTCAGAGGAGTTCAAACTCACACAGGCTTCGTGTGGGCATGAGAGCCCATGGCAGATTCCTCTTATGTGACATAGTGCTGGTGTGCTACTGAGAGCAATATGAGAGTGATGGATGGGGTGTTGTGTGAGGCAGAGTGGAGGGCCGTGTCAGCTGACATTGCTCCTCAGATGTGAAAAAACACTCCTGGGAGTGAGGTGTAGCAGTGTGTGGCTGGGTGGGTTTACTCTGGGACTGCAGGCAAGTCCTGCGCATGCAGGCGACAAGGGTGGAGGATCTGGGGCAACAAGTGAAACGTACAGCAGATAAATATGTGTTTTCATTGTGTTTCCATTTCACACTCCGAATCAAAAGAAGCCTCCACTTCTCCAACGCAAAAAGAACCAAACCCAAAACCACACATTTCAATGTCAGTGCAGAAAATTCTGAAAATGTCCAAAATAGAAAGACCATCTCTTATTTTATATGTATATAATATTTCATTTCTGTGAAATGATAAGATTATGGGAAGCAGAAGTTCACAGATGAAGCTGCCCTGCAAGGAATGTCTCTTCCCTCTCGGATTACCCCGACCCCCTTCCCTCACCAGTTCTCACCCTTCCTGACTCCCGCCTTCACCCTCCCCAACTTTAACTACCCTCAGTCCTCGCTCTCTGTGGGTTAGTCCCATCACAGGTCAGCAGAACCCCTGGGACTATCAACCCATACCCCTTACACTTGATTTTTTTTTGTTGCACAATTGCCAAGCACAAGATTCTGGCTTTAATCTGACTGAAGAGATTAAGGCGCAAAACCTGTTTACAAAGCAATGAGACAATCTGAGAAGGCTGAGCTGCAGAGCTGGGATCACTCTGGTCACCATCTCCTGTTTCAATGGCCACACTGTTCCTCCACAGACGGGGAGCAGGAGACTCGTGCACCACTTGATAATCAGATTAATAGTTTCACAGATCAGTACCAAAGTAGAACCTAAAGCCCGGCGAAGAGCCTTCAAGCTCAGGCTGATTCTCACGTGTTTGCAACGGATAATGTCAAAGAGATACTGGTAACCCCTCAGCTGCCGCTCGTGGCATTAAGTCACTGCATGTTACACGTTCACTAAAGGCACATGTTGAGGATTTTTTGCAGGAAACATGTTGCAACTGCTAATAGGTCTAATCAATACAAAAATGCATTCTCCATACTGTGCATATGCTGTGGAGAAGAACGTGGGCTGAGGAGAAAAGTTTGCAGCTTCATGGAAAGATGCAAGTGGAATGCAAGCAGAGGAAATGGAGATGATCAGACTCCACTCAGTCTCAGGATGATGTGAAGACGGAGCAGACTGAAGTGCGCACAGGGTAGAAAGTGGAGTTTGGAAGTTTGCAAGCATGACCTCTTAAAGGTGCAGGGTGTAAGATTTGGTGACATCTACTGGTGAAGTTATATGTATCCATCATCTCACCCCTCCCACTAAAGCGTGCAAGAGAACTAATGGTAGCTCTCAGTTGACATTAAAGCTAAAAATACTCAAAAGTACCTCCACTCTGGGCAATTGTAAAAACATGGCAGTCCCCATAGGTGTAAATATGCATTAAAGGGCTCATTTTAGGGTTTTGTAAAAACTAGATCTTACATTGGGGTGATTATATATTTGTATGCTCATATATAATTGTTTTGTAATTATATCTCTACAGATAGAGGTGAGAAAATGGACAGAAAAGGCGCACACTGCACCTTTAGGTCATATCTAAGCTCTGTGGGAAGAGAAGCAGAGCCTGGAGAAAGATGGTCAACCTCAAGAGAAATGGCGCCCTGTATTTCAACGTTTAGAACGAGTCCCGTTTTCTATCCATATTAGAAAAAAAGGGGTGACCTCCTGATCTAAACTGAACTTCTGACCCTGGTTATATAAGCGCACTGCTCTGTAACTGACATTAAACTGTGATGGAATAGTATCTGCATATACCAGACCGGAGCAGGAATCAATCAGTGTTATTTAAAGAAAGCAAAGCAGGTTTGAGTTACAGCCAAGGTGAGGAGCCCAGGAGTTAAAGGGGAAGTGAGGGGGGCCCTATTTTTAGAACAATTCCTTAAACACCTCAAGCTTCCCCCGAAATATTTTCCACCGCCTCTCAAAAGTAAAACTACACGCCTGACCGACCATAAACATTCGCCTTCAAAGACGCAGATATGCAAAAAAGTTTAAAGAAAAAGGCGAATGAAGGTTTATTGGGAAAGCCGGATGATTAGACACACACATGCTTCAGTTTTACAGCCGCCGAGCAAAACACACAAATCAAGCCACCTCAGGTCGCCTCATGCAAACATACATGAGCGTGTACATCTGTTCCAGCACACGTCCACTTTCTGTCTGGCTTTACTGGGAAACTGTCGACCTCCAAGAAAAACAGAGTGGGACTTATAGGACCGTAAAGGCTCTGCACTTCCTCTCGCTCAGTCTGAGGCCAGGACCCTCAGAGGTGGGCGTGAAGGTGACCCCCTGCACCTTGGACAGGGTCGGACCCTGAAGGAGGTTTGGGGAAGGTGGAGCCACTGTCTCTCTTTTACCTGCCATTTTTGCTTTAAGTTATTTATGACACCATGAAAGAAGTTTAATCAAAACCCAAAATGTGTGTGTGTGTGTGTGTGTGTGTGTGTGTGTGTGTGTGTGTGTGTGAATGAAAGTGTGTCATCAGGCATGTATTTCCTTAACAATGGAAACTTAGTTTCTATGCCCAACCTCAAGAAATTGATGGCCACGAAACTGGGATCTTGCCATGGTTGTAAATTTCCAATCCCAGTTATTGAAAAAATAATGAAACACTAAAAAGACTTTCGCTGCTCGATTCCTCTCATGAATCACTTTTATTACATGTGAAAATGTGTCTCCAATAGATCAAAGAACTATCCTTTAATCCTTCATTCTCTGCTGATGACACTGGATTTATTTCACCAATATTGCTTTGGTCAAAAGTACGTAAAAAAAGAGAGAATCAAACGGACAGTTGTCTTATATCATTTGTTTACGGAGAAAATCCGGATTGACACTGTAATGACATCACAGAAGTTGCCGCGTTGCCTCTTCGTTTCAGCTCGTCTCCCTGTCCGACCATCTGTCTCTCGCTCGATGACCTTGATGGAAAGTATTAGGTCGGAGATTGACAGTGGAAAATGTTGTCAGATGATTTTCATACAGTAGCCTCCTCATGCAGGAGATGACAGTCTGCTTTTAACACTGCTTCACTTCAGGATAAGTGAGTCATTATCAAAGCGTCTCACCTCTCACTTGTCCCAGAGAGTGGGAAGATTTGGGGCTGCTGCCCAGGGACCTGCTGTTGACCCGCTGAGTAACAACAAGGGACTTTGGGCAGCATGACTTTGTTGGACAGAGACACTCGAGCAGAAAAGAACAAACTTCTCCCTCCGCTAGTGTTTATAATGAAGCAATAGAATTAAGATCTATTTTCAGCATATTATTATATTGCAAACACAAAAAAAACTGGCAAAGTATCAAACACTGCAAGGTTAAAAAAATACAAATGTATGATGCAATGCAAGTTTGATCCATATCTCTGTTCTGTTTGTTCAGTTCCGTCAAAGAGACCGACAACGAATGAGCAAAAACCATAAAAAATCATTTCATTGGATCTCACATGGGAAAGATTGAGTCACTGAGAGATAGAAATAAAAAAGGAGAGGCCAGGGAGGAGTGTAAAATCATGCTGGACTGAAACACGCAACTGAAAACTAAAAGAGAAAGTACATGTTATGATTTTTGCTCATAAAGTAAAACAGAGCACCTGTTTGTAAGAGTCGGTGTGATCGTTTGGAATGCTCAAGGGAACTGAGGCAGACATGAAGGGACAGTACATGGATTTCTTTGATTTGATCCAGACAGGAAAAGAGAAAAGAGCTGTCAGAGCACTTGGTGAAAAACACACTGGATCTCTGCAGATCTGCTTACTTCAACAGATCAGTCTGAACTACATGGAAAATAAATGCTGCCAGAGACGAGACTGAAAATATATCGGTATGTAGATGAATTATAGGATAATAAGTCAAATAAGTATAAACAAATTAGTTCTCATTCTCAGCATATTTTACTCACTGGGTTATTTTACTTTCAAGTCACATGTTTTGGATGATGATATATTCTGCAGTGGTATTATTTCACTGGTGTCTTTCCACTGTAAATGTCTACGATCCCTTCGAATTCATTAACCATCAATGATCTGAAGGTGGAAAATTATAATAGAAATCAAAACACTCGCTGCAGAGTTAATCATACTAAACATAAAGCTTTCAAACAATAAGTTATGTATTTGCACTGTGAGGCAATAATGATGTGATGGATGTATATCGATGCATATGGATGAATGACCTGAAGTAACAATTCTTCTTAGTTACTGTTCAATCTCTCCATAATCATTGATACAGATCTGACCATCAGCAGTGTGTATTTTTGAAATCACATGTAATCTCTGTGTGGACAGGTGATCTATCTTTTTATCTCTGCTCAGATTGAATGACTAGACATCTAAAACTATCATCTGTATCTCAGACTGATTAATTGCATATAAATAATACAGGATGTGGCTTCTGGGATTTCTAATTTGTCCTGAGTAGCCCACTTGTTTTTGTATGGATGAAGACAGGTGGGGCTATGACGAGTTCCTCCAGTTGGCACCGCTCTCAAATGTCACTCTGCTGCATGCGTGCTACAGTATTTCCTCTCTCCCGTCCCTCGACCAGACTTTTCTATCCTTTCTTTACTTCATAGTATCGATTCTTTGTTCTCTTTAATACCAAGTACAACGAGTTAAGAGTTCAGAGCTTTGTTTTGTTGTGGTGTCACCGTGTTTCACGTCATCATGTCTGTTAAGTTATGTTTGTGTTCCCCTTCGAGTTAGTCACACTTTTAGTCACTTTCTGTTTTATTTTGGTGAGGATTCCCTTTCCTGTCTGTCTGCACTCCGTCTGTCTGATTCCTGAAGTGTCTGCACCTGGTGTGATTCCCTGATTCCCTGCACCTGGCCCTGGTTCCTCTCTCCCTATTTATACCCCCCTCTCCCTCTCTCTGTCACCAGTGCATTGAATGTTCTCGTCCACGCTCTCGTTTCACTTCCTCAAGATGATTCCTGTTCAGCATAGTTAGATTCTGAAGTTCTAGATGAAGTCAGGTTACGTGTTTGCTGATGCCTTCTTGAATGCTAATGTGCATCTTAGGTTTTTGCCAAAACATGAGAAATAAAAGATAATTCACACTCTATCTCCGTCCCGTGCATTTGGGTTCATGCTGTGTGTGCGCAACTTGAACAGTACACACTGGCCTACAAAATGGACCCAGCCGAGACCGGAGCCGTCAAAGCCATTAAACCCTTAAACGGGCTTGAGCTTTTCAAAATCTCCCAGCGCACCGATCCTGTAGAGACGACCACAGGCGACCACGTAGAAAACATTACGCTCCATGTGTTCAACTCTTCTTATCACTCCAGAGTGCTCGGTTACCCGCGGCTCGCTAAACACCATCTCAGACTGCGCTGGCCCACCGGGGGGGGGGGGGGGGGGGGGGGGGGGGGGGGGTGGACTGTCACGATTCCTGCAATCTCAAAACTGTAGCGATCACCGCGATTTCCTCTAGTTCTCCGACTCCTCCCTTATCGGCCTCCGTTCCCCGAGACCCCGACTTAGATGCTGTACTACGTTGTTACCACCACTTGTGGGGGGCATTTAGTGAGGCTAAAGCTATGACTCTACATCCTCACCGACCATATGACTGTGCTATAGATCTAGTCCAAGGGGCAACCGTTCCTAAAGGGGGAATCAACGCTCGATCCCAGCCCAAACGCAAAGCCATGGATGATTACATCAAGCAGTCCCTAGATGCAGGACTCATTTGCCCCTCTTCATCACCAGCCAGAGCAGTCTTCTTCTTTGACGTGACCAAAAAAGATGGCACTCTGCGCCCATGTATAGACTATACTCCGTTAAACGCCATCACCGTCAAGAATAGACATCCTCTGCCTCTCGTCTTCTGCGTTTGAGCAGCTCCAGGGATCTAGTCTTCACGAAACTAGATCTTAGAAACGTGTACCACTTGATCTGGATCTGGCGGGGCGACGAGTGGAAGACAGGATTTGACCACTATGAATATCTCGTCATGCCGTTCGGTCTTTCTAACCCCCCAGCCGTTTTTCAACGCATGATCAATGAGGTTCTGCCAGACTTTTTGAGTCACTTCGTCTTTGTCTATCTCTACGGCATATTGATTTATTCTCCCGACCTCGACACCCACGTCAACCACATCCGTCAAGTCCTCCAACGTCATGTTTCCACTGTCGCCTTCCTCAAGTTCGTCATCTCGAGGTGAAGTTGAAAGTTGTAACCATCACCTCGCCCTGACCCTTCCTCCAGGAGAACCACGATAGACTTCAGTTGTCATTAAAACTCAAATAATGCTCAGTATGTCCACTCTGGGCTACTGTAAAACCATGGTGGGCCCCCCGTGGAGAGGACGCCACCCTCATGTAATATACATTGATGGGCTCAATTAAGGGAAGAAAAATCTAAACATTTAGGTGATTATAATTTACTGACAAGTTCACGATGTAATCGTTTTGTAATATTTTTGGAAGTGACAAATCAAAATGATCACAATCTTTCCCACACATTTAAAGAGAAACCTAAAACAAGCTCAGCGCCAAAATCCTCGCTGCTCCGTCACAACCTGCTGAGCGCTGGTGTGGAGAGGCGGAGTCTCAGCAAATACTCACTGAAATATCAACAATGACACGTCCTCTCTCTTTAGGTTATACATGTTCGTTTCACTGGAATGTTGACGATAAAGTTATTGGGTTGATTTGTGCTGAATACAAACCAATTCAATTTATTGAACAGTACTGAGCCACACAAACTACATGTCATTGTGTTTTCTGAGAGCTTTCAACAAAACAATCAATATTGGTTCTACATTAAAAGAAATATATAAATTGCAATTGTACATGTTTTCTCTCACTAAAAAACTGATTCAGCTCCATTCATACGCCAAATTAAAATGTGACGTTTAGGGTATAACATCTTTCAGATTAGTATTCAGTGGGAAACACAGCCTCATTTGCATTATAACAAACCAAAACCAGCCTGATCTGCACAAGAGAACAAACAACAAAGCTAATACTACTCAGTCAACTCAGCAGCGATCTGCATGGGGATACAATGACGATTCTAAACTGACTTTTATTTTGAAATATCTTCAACTGAGATCAAACGTGTAAAGTATGTAAATGTATCAGCCAAACAAAAACATCCTTGTGCTAAAATGAGATATCACGTTAAATATACCTCTCATGGTCCAACAGACATAGTTGTCATTGCTGAGCAGTGCTTTGCTATGTTTAGGGCTATGTACAGTATGTGTCTGTGAGCGGTTACTCAGCAACACTGGAACAGTTGTTCTCATTGGGATGTCATTTTGTGCGTGTGTGCGTGTGTGTGTGCGTGTGTGTGTGCGTGTGTGTGTGCACTAATACAGAGAAACAAGGGGTTACAAGGCCCGGACAATTAATGCTGTCCATTGGAGAACTGGAAAACAGTCATGTGACTTTCTTGTTAAGCCGACCACTGTGTTACATAACATCCCATAATATGTACTGGTGCATGCAGGTGCATGTGTGCGTTTGTGTTTAGTTTTGTGTGCAGGCAGCCTCCTGATACGACGACTGCGTCGCCTCACTGATACAAAGTCATCGAAAGTCTTTGAAGTGAATTCCGTAAACCAGTTACCAAAACACACACACGCACACACGCGCTATAAATGCTCCTCATCAATTTCATTAACCCTTCACATTCGCCACTGGACCCTGCCCGCCCCCCTTTGCCCCCTAAATAAAATCTAACACCCCAAAAAAACCCTGACGGTTACCCAACCTGTCCTTATTATAGAAACAAAGGGCAATTACCCTGATGTCCCAAAGAGTTAATTTAAGATGCTGAGGGTGGTTCCCTTCCCTTTGTAGTCTAATCACTAAATTAAAAAACAGAGATTGTTTTACACGCTATTTGTGGTCTGCACATTCCCGTCCGTCGAGGTTCGACTGATGCCATTTCTGGAGCCGGCCAGACAAACTTTTCTTCGCTCAAACACAAATGAACATCCAAAAGCCAGAGCGTGGGTGTGGGGTTAAAAAAACACAACAACCTTCACAGGGCTTCCCTCGCACCCTGGGACTGACGCCACACGTCCTATTCACACTGACGGGGGGTCAGATTCCCTCAGGCCTCGCGCTGACCCCACTCACCAATGGCAGACTCTTGACCGTGTCTCTGAAAAGACTCGTACAGGTCTGCCACTTTGTCAAAAACTCTCTACTCAAGTTAACATCAAGTTCAACCTCAGTTCGTAGAAACGGATGAATCCCACCCATGACTTCTTACCCGATGAGCCCAGAAAATATCGTTCCAGGGCGGAGCCAAAGCCAGAGGGGTTGTCCTTCAAATCGCTGACCACAAAGGGCTGGGTGGTGGCGTTCTGACCGTTGATGGGCCACGTCTGGCCCCGGATGCTGGCGCCGCCGTACCAGGACACATTGGTCATGGAGAAGCAGTCCTGCAAGGAACACACAGGACGAGAGTTTGGACGCATGGACACGGAAACAGCGACTGGATTCAAACCGATGCTGCAAAGCACACAACTGAAGCCCGAGCCACGTTTGAAACAGTGCGAGGCTCGTCTGCGCCTGAACCGGCTTGGATACATGTCATGGACAAAGCAAATGTTTACAGCGCAACCACATTTGTACCTGATGGTCTGAAACATGGAGTGTGAGTTACTGTGGTGCAGACAACTAGGGGCAGGGCGGGATGCCGCGGCCGGTACATGAGCCTATCTCAGAGAGAGTCGCACGCATGGGGCATTGAGTGACAGAGATTTCTCAGAGACAGATTCTCCATCGTCCCAGCGTCTTCATGCGTGAGGGAAACAAAGACACAAATCAGGGATCCCGTCCATTTCCAAACCATTAATCCGGAGCAGGGTGCCGTCGGTCACCTGAGAGGCCCTGAGCGTGGACTTTGGAAATCAGAGGAAACAAATAAAGAATTAGGCGAGTCAAGTTTGGAAATATTTTCCACATGACAGGGAGTTATGGCGTGGAATGTTCTGGTGAGGACAGATTAACCTCCCCAAACATCCCAATAGTTGCATGCCTTTGATAATTAAGCCCCCGGGGAAAGTACAGTAAGTGCCTGGCGCCTTGTTAAAATGCAAAACAACTGTGACGCAGGTTTAGCACAAAATCTTTTCTTCACTCTGGAGTTAGAAATGAGGCAGTCGAGGATGGAAGCGGATGAGAGAGCGGCTTATAAATAGTTTCTGTCTGGAACTATAACTTTTCCTTTCAATGTGTGTGTAATATGATTCACTTGTGAAAACGATGAGAAGGTACAAACTCATTTATTCTACATGATAAAATAGTCATTTTGAAATGATGATCACAGTGAAGGAATGATGCCCACCTCGCCACACCATTCCAACATGCCTGCGCTCAAACAATTTGTTTTGCTTCCTAACTTTTATTTCTACAATTTAATACAAATAACCCTTGTTATGATGAAGCGAATGGTCATTGTACTTTTATATAAATAAACCAAATATAAAGCTGGTTTAAATCATGCAGACGTATTTTGATCACAAATGAAAGGATGAAAAGTGGAGTGATATATTTTTTTTGGGGGGGGGGTGAATAGTTCAACGGGGTTAAAGGTTTTGGAATTGAGTTGTTGCTTGGTGATGTCTGGAAATGTTCCGGTGAACTCTGATACACATTTTTTTAAATGCAAAATCCCTGGACACTGTCTTCACGCGCTGAGTGAGAGCGTGAAAGTGCGTCAAACCTCTGGACTTGTTGATTTTCATCCTGTGTGAGTGAAGGTGGGACTGGGTCTCCTTCAGAACTCCTACCTTCAGCTCCACGTGACAGTGAACCGGCGTCCACGACAAACTGTAACACTCCGTCTCTGCCTCCTCGTCCACGTTCAGCGAGATCTTCACCTCCGCCACCGCCTCCCACGTGTAGCAGAACTCCGTCTTGTTCAACCAGCACAGGTTCCGCACGAAGGGAACCTCGACGTCGTGGTTGCCCACGTTGCCCACGTCAATCTCCACAAAGGTCTTGTCCTCCGCCAGGGTCTGAATGACCAGCGAGTGGGTTCTCCTCTCCCAGATCAGCCCGCTGAAAGTGCCCCTGATGATCCAGTTCTTGTTGGGCTGGTCCACCACTTGCCAGTATATGATCCCGATGGTCATGACGAAGAAGACCGCCACCCCGAGACAGGCGATCGCCCCTTTCCAGGTCTCGTTCATCTCCTTGAGTCCCGTGTCCCACGTTACCTCCGGGACGGGGCTCGGGTTCCGGTTCCGCGCGTGGGGCATGCTGTCGTTTCCTCAGATCAGCAAAGAAGCAAAGTGAGAGAGAAAGTGCTGCAGAAGTGCGCTGCGCTGCCTCATCCTGTCATGGTGTTTCCTTCCTCCGGTCCGAAGCAGCCGACGGCTCGTTAAAGCGGCTCCGCTTCAGCTCAGACCTGTCGTGTGAAGGAGGCGTGAGGGAAGGAGACGAGCCCAGAGCCCAGCGGGCGACCCGCGGCAGAATGGATGGAGGTTGACTCACCACATACTGCGGCGCTCGGGACACAGGTCTGTGAGTCGCGTCGGCCGCCGTCCGCTCGTGCGCAGCCCCCCGCCGGCTTTGGCAGCAGTGCCCACGAATAGCTCCTGAGCGCAGTCCCGCTCGCCCTGCGCTTTCTGACGTAACGCCCGCTGCTTTCGGCACCGGAAAGGTAGCGAGGGGGAAACGGGCGGATCGGGGCGCCTTGGTGGGCGCCGGGGCGAAGAGGCCGTGGGCAGCCTGACAGGGAGCGACCCCCCTGTGTGCTCGCTCGCTCTCCGCGCGCCCCCCACTCCATCAAAGAGACCCCACGTCCAGCGGAGGGCTGAAGAGCCGAGGGGCGTCTATTGGGCAACGGCACCACCGGGACACTTGTCAGCCCGTGTCCATATCCTGTGCCAATGAATGAATGGAATTCACCCATTCATTTGGATTTGACGATGACGGGGGGATTCGTTTTGAAATGAGCTCTATCGTGTTTCAAGAGCTTTAAAGGTGCATTGTGTAAGATTTGGTGCCACCTAGAGGTGAAGTTGCAGGGTGTATCCGCCACCCCCACCCTGGACCCTGCAGGAGAACCTATAAAGACTTCAGCTGTCATTGAAACTCATGACATGTTCAGCTCGTCCTCTTTGGGCAACCATCAAAACAGCCCCTCCTCATCTTAATGTACCTTATTGGGCTCATTTAAGGTTAATGGGGAAAAGTGATACATTTAAGTGATTAGAAATTCATGAAAATGTTGTATGATATTTTTATGAGTGACAAAACTCACCAAATTCATACACACTGCACCTTTAATGTCTTTGAAGGATGTGATGTGAGGGTTTTGTTCAGAATTCCTCACCTGCCTTTGAACACACATCCAGCTGCTGCCGCTCATAAAGAGGAGTCTAGAAAACAAGTCAATCTTATATTTATCATCCACTGAAAACATTTTCACATCACCATTTAATTATTTTATCTTTTATTTCATTATTTTATATTCATAAAATTAAAATGACCATTAATTATATTGCAACACCACTGCTCAAGGTAAATAAATCTATCAATAACAATAACAACAACAACAACAACAAAACTGCTTATTGTTTTATCCAGGTAAGATTTTTCAAACTCCATTTGTTGCAACATGTTTTCTTTCGTAGTTCATTTGAATTGTCAGCAACAATCTTTGTGTCTGCAACTCGTCTGTTGGAACCTCCTGAAAATACAGAATCAGTGATTAGATTTGACTTATTGTTGTGAGATATGAAAATACACGGAGTTACAAAATGAACTGTGCAGCTCCTCTGGTTTGCAGAAGACATCTGAGGGCAGGAATCGTGTCTACGAGTGTCTGAGGGGCATTAGATGGTGGTGTGATGGTTGGAGGTGGCACACTTTTTGCCAATATACTGTATGTGTTTGTGCTGAGTCACTGTGCACACGTGGTCACATGACACAAACCAATACTCGCTGCTCAGCTCTCAGATACGCTTTCTATACGGTTCTGTATATCTTGAGCTGCTGGAACTGTGAACCTGCCCCACTGTGGAATCATGAGAAGTGATCTTATCTTATAGAACCAGATTATTTTGTGTAGCTTTCCCGACTGTCACATGTTAATTCAGCGTCTCTCCATTCTCACCTGCTGGATGGTCATCGCTAAAGAGTGTCCAACAAGAATGTCATGCGACGCGCAAATGAAAGAAGAGGGAAGACGTCTTGAACAACGTTATGTTTGTACAGTTTTCATCGGTGTGGCACACTTGATATCTGTAGGGCATCGGCAGACATACCTTGAAGATCAGTTGCCCCTGTTGCCGTTTATGCTCGTCAGCCCTCACCCAACCCCTTCCGTCTCCTTCAATCCATCACATATCTCTGGCAAGGGTCGAGACATCGGATAAGACTGTGGGAACCTGTGTAATCACTCCACCTATTTACCCCATTTCAACCTTGGCCAGTTTGAAAATCTGTTGGAGTAAGAAGGATCCGGTGTTTGACAGATGTTCAAGCCAAAGTCAGACCAAGGTGTGTTCTTTGTTATGACTGAACTTCTTACAGGATTCACCGAGATCTTATATTTGCCCTCAATATTCACAAAAAAGATTCATTCAGTCAGCCTGTCAGCTGCATCGAGACAGAATTCTCTCAAACTGCCTCCAACTCTTCAGTCGGTTGTATGTGTGCATGTCGTTGTGAATGAAGAAACACACAGACCTTTGTGTGTGTGTGCATGCTTTGACACTCCAGAATTTCAAGTTCAACATGGGCCTGTGGCAGCTTGGCTCCTGGGTCAGAGGTCAGGCTTATGGCATCAACAGAACTTCCAGGGGGCAGTCAAATGGACTTGTTATCCAGATTGCTCCTGACTTTGTCCCTTGCCACTATTAATAGGCAGAGGCCTGCTGCATGGTATGCACCCACTGCCTCCATTAGTGTGAACGCGGGGGTGTAAAAAAAAACAGAGGAATCTGACCTGAACTTGCCACTACCTCTGACCACTCATTTAGTGCAGGTGGCAAAGGGGCAAGAGTTAAATTAGGCGTGGGGCGGCAGGGCAAATGGTTTATGTTCTGCAAGTCAAGTGGACTAACTGCTCCATTCAGGCTGGAGAGTTAAAAGCTGAGAGAACTCATCCTCAGGATGAAATTCCGCGTACTTTTTATTTTCATTTACAAATGATGAGTCACACACTTGAAATGACACTGTCATCGCAACACCCTCAAATTCTGGAAATCACTTGTAGTGCTGTGTTAGTGGTGGACAGCAGAAAGGGGTCGTCGGATGGTGTGTGAATAAAATGAAAGAGCTCTTCTTTACTTAGTGCAGATCATGAAGGATAATCACTAACAATCAACATGATATTAATCAATGTTTTCCTTCATACAGAATATAACGAAAGTAAGAAATGTGTTAGTAAGAGTGAGCCCACACCAGAACGGCTCCTGGTCTGAGAGGGCTCCCATTTTTCAAAACAGAACAAACCAAAAAATGAAAACGGGTCAACTAACTGTCAAGTTGAGCCAGACAACACGATCATTATTTTTGTGGGTCTTTATTCTCTGACTGCACTTTGACATTAGCAGCATTAATTTGTGTAACTTCAAAGCGTTAGTCAAGAGAAAGACATAAACAGACAATTTAATACAACTTTTTCCTTTAGTGTCCCTGTTTTCACTGAACTCAAATATTCCGTCCCAACTGAATCCGAGGTCAGCAGTCTCTCTGCCTCTGGGAAGAAACTGTTCCCCGGTCCGGTGGTCCTGCTCCGGACGCTTCGGAGACTCCTGCCTGAGGGGAGGGTTTCCGTCCTTCAGGATGCAGACGGCCCTCTTTCTGCACCTGTCCGTGGGGGTGGGCAGACTGCCCCCCACAGTCCTAGGGTTTGCTCGAGCTCTCTTGAGTCTCTGCCACAGACGTCTTTGCGCTAGGCTACAGTTTGTTTGCTGTCCTTGTTCCCACCTCGTCGGCCACGCACTTGAAGTGCGCACTTTTGAGACCGCTGACGTCACAGCCCAGCGACGAGTGCGTCGCAATCCATGGGAACTCAAAGCGCATTGGAAGTGCGCGCTCTAAACCCCTGGAAACGAAGCGTGGATCGTGGGAGACTCGCCGCACTTCCATATCCCACAATGCTCCGCTTCCACCTGCCGGAAAAATGTAAAAAAAACGGCGCATTGAGGCAGAGCAAATAATGAGGCTATTTTTAAATCAATACAGTAAAACAATAAGTATAGATACCCAAAAGTTCTACTGAAGTAAGGAAACAAAGTATTTGTACTTGGTTACTTGACAACTCTGAATGTAAATAACGTCACCATTTCTGAGATTGACTCTAACGCTCATACAGAGGAAAGTCTCTTGAATGTGACACCTGTGGAAAAGCCTTTGGATTTCCTAGTCCTTTAAAAAATGAGAACTAACACGAGTGAGAAACCACATTCTTGCAAAATATGTGGAAAGGCTTATGGAATTAAGAGTAATGTAAAAGTTCACATGAGAATCAGCACAGGCGAGAAACCATATGTTTGTAAATATGTGGAAAAGCTTTTTCACAAAACAGGGATTTAAAAGTTCACAGGAAAACCCACAAAGGTGAGAAACCAGACACGTGCAAAATATGTGGCAAAGCTTTCCAACGTCATCACCATTTAAATGTCCACCTGAGAATTCACACAGGCGAGAAACCATAACCCTGCACCTACACTTCCCCCGCTGTGCAGATGACACCCAGATGTACTGATTTACAAAACTGGGCGATTTAAACCATTTCGTTACACGTCGTAAACTAAGTTAACTTAGTTAAAGTCAAAGACATTCAGACCTGGATGACCCAGATTTCTTTACTTCTAAACTTCCAAACTGAGCTCATACAGCGATCTAGAACTACTTCTTCCACCAGTGCAATATCAAGAAAATTAGAACTATTTTGTCTCAACAAGATAAAAAAAATGAGCAGTGGAAGAGCAATGGGTTTTACTCATATACCTGAAAAATTATTACGGTGGCCAAACTCTTGTATATATAGACAGACAAAGCCCCAATGTTATCATTTGATAAAATCATGGAAAACAAATTATATGCTGTATATTATATTTATATTTATGTATTATTTGTATTATTCTTATTTCAGAAATAATTACTCTAAACACCATCTTATCAAGAAACTCATGCAGGTGAAAACAACATAACAGTAATTATCAAATGTGCGTCAGGAAAACAAATTAACATTCCAAAGTTTTCTTCAGACTTCTGCCTATTTTCTTTCTAGTTTCCTGAATAAAACAGTGCAGCTTGTACTCGACCCGTGGGCCACAGTGATGGGCGGAGGCGACCTGCTGGCCATGAAATGCCCAGGTCTGCCCCAGACACTTTACCACTCTCATCACACGTCTCATCCCGAGTGTCTGCGCCTGTGATAATTCCCCGAGAGTCTGCGCCTGTGATGATTCCCTGAGTGTCTGCGCCTGTGATGATTCCCTGAGTGTCTGCGCCTGTGATGATTCCCTGAGTGTCTGCGCCTGTGATGATTCCCTGAGTGTCTGCGCCTGTGACGATTCCCTGAGTGTCTGCGCCTGTGATGATTCCCTGAGTGTCTGCGCCTGTGATGATTCCCTGAGTGTCTGCGCCTGTGATGATTCCCTGAGTGTCTGCGCCTGTGATGATTCCCTGAGTGTCAGCACCAGGCACCAGGAGTGTCTCTCCTCTGTTGCCCGTGCATCGTTCACGTCCTTGCCACGTTGTCTTCCACGCCAAGTTTTCTCATTGTTTGATGACTTTATGTTTAGTTAAGTTCAGAACCTCCTTCGTTTTTACGTCTAGATAGCAGATAGATTTCCGTTGAGCCTGTTGCTCTTGTTTATTTAGTCTTTTTTTAAGAGAAAATAA
>JAFBJT010093168.1:0-18893 GCA_016785325.1 Chascanopsetta lugubris
GGACGGCCTGATGGATGGATGGATGGATGGATGAACAGATAGATGGTTGGCTGGATGGATGGACGGCCTGATGGATGGATGGATGGATGAACAGATAGATGGTTGGTTGGATGGATGGACGGCCTGATGGATGGATGGATGGATGAACAGATAGATGGTTGGTTGGATGGATGGACGGCCTGATGGATGGATGGATGGATGGATGAATAGATAGATGGTTGGTTGGATGGGTGGACGGCCTGATGGATGGATGGATGGATGGATGGATGGATGGACTGATTGGATTGAGCCACCTTTTCCTGAACTGTGCAACAATCATAACCAACATAGCGGAAAGAGGGTCTCGCCATGTGCTAATAAAACTTACCAGGGCTTTAAGGACAGAAGGATGTGAGGACATAAGGATGTAAGGACACAAGGATACAATGTTGAAAAGAGATTTCGACTGAAAAGATCCTTGATTATATAACAGCCTGGTCCTCTGGAGACTGTGTAGGAGAGATAAGAGCAGTGGCTGCTCTCTGTGAAAAGTCCTTCCAGTCAAACAGCAGTGTCACCTCCTCCAGGTGTGTGTTTAGTGCTGTGGTTGCTCTTTCCTCGTCGTGAATATCTACTAAACCTTTACTAGACCTCCTCTGTGTAACACAGCCTTAATAAATCAAACAATAATACATTAAACACTCTGACAACAACAACACAGTTTGTTTGTAGACCTTCCTCAATTCCGCTCCTGTTATTTGCCTCTTGTCCTACGGGGTCTTCCTCTCAGGTGTCGCAGGGTTCATGAGCTCACAAATACACAAGATGGAGCATTTTCTGTGGTCGCCACATTTCTCTTTTTAATGCAGCCGTACACTTTTTTATACAGTCTGTGGAAAAAGGGTGAAATGGAGGGTTATGTGATGCTGACAGCGGAGGAGATTGCTGTTAAGAGATCATTGCATTTTTCTCTCTCCTCGACAGTTTTTCCTCCGGTATCACCGGCGTCATTGGCCTTTAGCAGGCATCTGGATTTTCAAAAGGCATTTTATTAGTCAGAGTTTCTCTTACTCACGGGGGCAGAGGTGGTAAGTCGTGTGCAGTATTTCTTCTTTATCCCTACCTGAGTTTGGGTCTGCGGATGAGGGCTTTTATATTGTGCCTCCACCTCCTCCTCCTCTTGTCTCAGACACCTTTTTTTTTTTTGCTTTATGTCAACGTTACTTCAGCAGACTGAGAAAGAGCCGAGACGCTCGGCTGGAAGTGTCAGGGAATATTTTAGAAAGATCCCGACCAGTTGACGGGGAATCAGGTCAAACAGGGATGAGGAAAGTCGTGATTCAGATGTCTGGGTTCAAAAGTGAAATTTTTAAAAAAATCAGCGAAACAATAAGCTCCTGTTGCTCTTTGTATTGAACAGTCGGCATTGTTTAACTCCTTCACATTATGCATGGCAACATCTATGCTGCAACCTTACTAGTTCTTCTTAGCATGATGGAAGTCTTTCTAGCTTGTTTTGTTTTGTGCATGGTTACACAAAGTGACTGCATTAGTGCATTGATACACAGCATGTAGATGACTATGCAGAATATCACACTGGATTCACCCCTTGATGTCAAATCCTGAACGATCATAAACACAATTTCAACCCAAAACACAAATTCTAGGTCTTTTGAGACAGGACCTGAATCCAGTGATGTGTTCTCTGTATTTTAGCATGTGCATTCGACTCATGACAAGTGTATCGATCACCCTGAGCTGCCTCTCAGCTGCTCCGCTCCCTGCTTGTGTTTGTATGCAGGCGCCAACCCGTCGAGGCCCGGAGGTTTCCCCGGTGCGAACAGTCCAGGGCCCGTGGCCGACCTGTACGGACCCAGCAGCCAGGACTCGGCTGTGGGCAACTACATCAGTGCTGCTAGCCCTCAGCCTGGCTCTGGGTTTGGCCCCAGCATCACAGTGAGTACTCCCACCGTAGACCGGCCGCACCTTTGAGCTCAGCTCTGTGTCAGAATACCCGCACTAAAATGAGACACTAAGCCAATGCACACGGCCTGCGATTGTGCACTCAACACTATACTGTGGACTTGTATCTTTTAAGGAACGTCTCACGAACTCCTTTGCCGCTGAATTGATTAAAATAAGCTCCAGCTGCTTCCTAGCAAGTATCCTAAATCCAAAGCAAGCATTTATTACAGTCTCAGTGTGGTTCTTTTTTTTTTTTTTTACCTGCTGTCACCGGAGGTCCTGAAAGCTTTTTGTACACCGGCGTAAAAAGCCAGGCCCCCCGTTCTCAAAGTTATCTGTGTCAAATGCAAATCTTTATTCCCCTCAGCAGTTGCATGTATGACCTCACTTCAGACCCGGGGTCACCTTCCCAGAATACATCCCTGTTATTTTTAGAAAGCGCAGCTGTCCCAGAGTTTGAGTTTGATCTGTCACAGGGACGGAGCCCAGACGCAGGTTCTGTCTTTCCCTCCGTCCTTGTCCGGGTTTCAGAGGGACGCTTGTGCACTTTGGGCTAAATAGCTGGCTACCGGTTGCCATATCAACTCGTCGGTGTAGGACTAGTGAGGATGGTAAGAGGGTTCAAAATCCCTCAGAGCCACAGGCCCGTCAGTGATCACCTCACCCTCACCCCTCTGAACATGCAGGAGAACCTATGATGTCCCTCTGTTGTCATTTTACAGCTCAGCGGATGTTTAGTACGTCAACTCGGGGCCACTGTAAAAACGCGGTGGCCCCCTTGTGTAAAGATACATGAAAGGGCTCCTTTAAGAGTAATGGAAAATATGAATAGATTTAGCTGATTATAAATTCATGATGATATCATGTAGTGTCATGTCATCTCCTACCGCTTGTCCAGTGTTGTGGGTGGCGGGGTATTTTGTCCAGTATGCATGGGGCCTTTTCTGGGGTATTAGTGTCAGGGTCCAGTGACACTGCAGCAGGGCCCACGTGGGACTCGAAACCAGTGACCTTTGCTTCCAAAAGCGACTGCTCTAACCACTGAGCCACTGTCGCCCCATCAAAATGTCTGTATGTAATTGCAAAAATCTTGCACACTGCACTTTTAAAGGTGCAGTGTGTAAGATTTCGGTCAATTGTCGTCACTTCTATCTGTGATAGGACTTAAATACTGATTGTTGTATAAATATACAACCACCTGGATGTATGACTTTCTTTTAACATCACCCCAAAATGAGCCCTTTAATGTATATCTACATGAGGAGAGGGGCCTCTCTATGGGGGGCCGCCATGTTTCAAAGAGCAGACATACTAGACATCCTCTGAGCTGTATTGAAGACTGAGGGCTACCATGGGTTCTCCTGCTCGAAGGGTAAGGGTACAACACGTAACGTCACCCATAGATGGCACCAAATCTTACAAAGTGCACCTTTAAAGTCAATTAAAATAGCATCTAGAGTGACAATAATGATTTTTCGGGTGGAGTTTCCACATTTTCGACCAATCACAGAGAGGTTGTGTCTCAGTTCAGTGGTTGCATTCCTCTAAGACTTCATTTAAGGACAGACGGCGTCACGGTAACCTGATAATACAGTTTCAAATGTTTCTGCGAATGTGGTTCAGAGGAGTCTGATCCTGATGTATCATGTTATATCTGTTCCACTCTCCCCGTTAAAGTAAAAGCAAGTAAACTTTTCCTGTCCAGCTTTAGCTCTGTTGCTTGGCAACAGCAATTAGGGCGGGGCAATACAACTTCTCTAATTCCTGTCTAGACAGAACACACAGCCACAAACATGACCTCCTTCGCTGGTCAGGTGGACTGTGTTCTCTGAAGGAAGCAGCCACCAAACTGGGACACACACACACACACACACACACACACACACACACAACACACACACTCCTATTTCACAACATTGGAATAGGAAATGAGGATGCATTTATTTATGTATTTTCAATATTTGTAATTTATCAGCAATTCACTCTATTTAATCCATCTTTTATCTATCTAAAAATATTTTCAACGTGAGGTGCGTGAATAGGAAGCGAGACATTTTAAATTATAACTTCCCGCTGCAGCCAAATGAAATTAGCCCGACTTAGCTCGTGATCCGGAAATTCAAATATGTTCAGGACCTTGTGTTTTAATGAAGGAACGGACGAGGCTCAAACTTCTGAAAGTAAAAACTTAATCAAAGAATTTCCCTTCGGTTAACTCGTGTGTTCGTCCACCTTGCACTCGGCAGGACAATTAATTTCGTATGGTCTCACCTGAATATCTCGGCTCCTGGAAACAGCAGCAGGCGTCAAGCTCTCGGGTTCATAGTGAACATGATAGGAAGCAAGCTAATCAATGCATGGCTTAACTGAGGTGGAATAACAAGGCCGTCAGTGCTGCAGGGCTACAGGGTGAAGACTGTCTTTCAAAAATCAAAGGTGTAGTGTGTATGAATTTTGTCACTTCTTCAATTATTACAAAACAGTTACATACGGACATTTCCTCGAATTTGTTATAACCTAAATGTTTTCTTTTTTTCTCCATTACCCTTAAATGAGGCCATTAATGTGTGTTTACATCGGGAGCAGCTCCTCCCTATGGGGGCGGCCATGATTTTACTATAGCCCAGATCTTTTGCATCTTTTGAGCTGGTGAGGTGATGGATACAACATGCAACTTCACCTGTAGATGTCACCAAATATTACTCACTGCACCTTTAATGAGTAATAGGAATAACTGAATCTATCCATTTGAAAAAAAATGATAATAATAATGAATATGTATTTTTTAGGTTCTGTTGAAATCATGTATGACCACAGTTTTCTATTGTGCTCTTGTGTAAATGTGTATTTGCTGTTGTTGCCATTCCACAACATTCTGTGCATCTTTAAAGGTGCAGTAATAAGATTTAGGTCAATGTTATTCCCTTCTAGAAGTCGAATTACAAAACAATTATATATGGACATTCTTAAAAATGTATAATCCCCCAAATGTATGACTTGTTTTTTACCTGAAATTCGCTTTAATGTATATGTACACCAGGAGCAGGTCCACCCTACGGGGGCCGCCATCTTTTTACAGTAGCCCAGAGTGAACATATACTGAACATCTTTTGAGCTCTAATGACAACTGAGGGCTATCATAGTTTCTCCTGCATGCTCAAATGGGAGGGGTTGAGACGATGGATATCAAAATACCTAATCTTACTCACTGTTCCTTTAAAGGGACATTGTACATTAAGATTATTCATTGACTCAGTGGGAGAAATAACAGCAGTCCGGCGAGGATGAAATTAATGTGTGATGATGTCACTGTGAGCACAAAAGAGTCCACAAATCTCACCTTAATTCGAGTAAGTATGTGTAATTTATTTATGATATCCAAACAAGCCCACAGCTTACCAGAAAAAATACATTTTATTGGCTTTTTGCTTCCTAAGCAAAGCCTCCCCTTATTAATTGTTTTAGGTCCACTGGCTATCAGCCATAATCTGCTGCGGGTCTCCGTGCAGGAAGCAAAATATTTGTTATGAGCGAGCGGCCTGGCTCATTTTCAGAGCAGATTTAGCAGTAGATAGTTTACAGATGGAAATGAGGCGATTTGTTTCCATTATTTCACATTCGTTGCAACAGTTTCTAACCCGGGTTTAGTGTGAATGGTTTCTTCCGTGTAGAAAGAGGTTTTTTGAATGTGGTACGTTTCATGTAGGGCAATCAGTCTGACTATTTAAACAGAAGAATAGGATGTATTAAAAGGTGGAGTCTGTAATACATCTTCTACCTGCCTTTGGAGGCTGCAGTGTCACTGGCCACGACACTGATAGCCCCATGGCCCCCAGGTCGTCATTGTAAATTGACCCACCTGGTTAAATAAAGAATTTTAAAAAGATTAAAATTTAAAATTTAAATATTCTCAACTGGGGTGGAACCCGAGCCTTTGACTTGGAAAAAACCCCGTGCTTTTATTTTGAAGACGATTTCTTATGCATCTGAGTGCTCTCTATTCACACCCCTTAACAGTGGGTGGCGCTGATGCTCTATAATGTTAAAATAGACACCCACTATTTTTCATTTATGTTGCTTGACCATGGCGAAATGTAAACAGGACGCAGACTCCATTAAACGTGCAGCTGACTGATTGTAAAAGGAACGTCTCCCTCTCTAGTACGGCCACCTGCTGGTCGTTTTTGTTTATCGTTCGACTATTCGAAGAAATGCTCCTCACTAAGCCCCCCCTAGTGGTGAAAGTGAAGATTGCGCATGCTTTCTCCAAGAGCATGGTCACAGTCTTCTCAACAAGCTGCAGAGGTGCACACCAATACAGCAGAGAGCACAGCCAGAAGTTAGGGAGAACATGGCTCATGATTCTGTGTCAAAGCTGCACCTTCGGCCCAACATGTACCTACATTCACAGCTGTGTTTGGCAATGACACCTCTGCACTGTTACACCGGTAGCACACGTGCAGCACCTATGTCTCCATTTCTGCTCCAATCAGACAGTTCTGTGGCTTTTCACTTGATTTGAAAATTACGAGGAGAGGCAGGAGAACCTTAAAGGTGCAGATTTCATATTTGTCACCTCCGTTGGTCGGGAGGAAAAAATGACAAAAGCATTTCATACTGGCATTGTCCTAGTCACCCAAATGCACTATTTATGTTCTCCATGGATCCAACATGCAACTTCGCTAGATGTCACACAATCTCACACACTGCACCTTTAACGCGGAGCTACTATATTTAAGGGGGGCACGCGGGACACAGCAAAGTCTGCGTCTGTGTGGAGGTCGTGGTGCAGCTTCGACACAGAGGCATGAATCAGGCCCCAGCGATTCCCGGCTGAGCAGGAAGTGCGTCTTCATGTGTTGTGAAGGTGTAGTCGTCACCAGAAGGCTGTCGGACGGAGGCGGGATGTACTTTCACAGATCCCCTCGTAAACTGTGCCTCCAACATTTCCCTCACACTGAGACAGCCACTTTAAAATGCAGCAAAAAAAAAAGCGAGCGGGGACACGGCGAGTCCTGTGACCCTTCGGGTTTAGGATGTCGTAATAGAATATGATTCAGAATGTGTCATCTGACTCGATTCTTTGCCGAGGACACTGGCTGACGTCATCATGTGCCACGACCTCATATTCTGCCATTTGTCCCTCGCTCTCGTTAACCCCTGTAGAACAGGGGTGTCAAACTCATCGCAGGTCAGGCGCCACACACAAATCCCTCCCTTTTGTAATAGATTAGAATAAGGATGAGGTTGACAGTGTTGTTGTGTGCGACCTCCAGTGGACAAATCTGAAATCACAGTTACGCACAATGACAAATTGCAACTCAACGTCTCCAGTGTCTGCAAAGTCATCTCGCGGGCCACTGCGGAGCCTGTGACGGGCCGGCTTTGGCCCTCGGGCCGCATGTTTGACAACCCCTGCTGTAGGAAAACGCAGACACAGCTAAAAACAGCCGTGACATTTTGACAGAGGTGATGGAGATGAGTCCAAGGATTTAGAAAAATATTTTTAAATGTTTACATGAACGGAGGACGGCGTGTTTTAGTATCACCTATTCCACTTATTTTCCACCGTGACTCTTTTCCCACTGTGGATTTTGAAACTATGTTGAGGATGAAAAATAGAAATGTGTGCACAGCAACAGGCACGGGCACTGTTTCTCCCAACCTGGATAATAATACCCCCCCCCCCCATTCCCCACCTACCCATTGCTCAACAGCTGAATCAAAATATTGCAGTAGTTGTAAAAGCGTAAATAAGAGTTGAAATGATTCTTCACTTTTCTTTTCCCTGAAATGCAAACTGACAACAGCACTAACTGTACACTTTTAGGGCCCGTTGATTGCAACAGCTTTTACAAATGGATACCATTGAACAGGTGGCCGGTTGCCATCTCATCAGAGGTATTGCATTTTATTCACTGTGCGTTTCATTCCCTCTTTCTCCCCCTCCCCTTTAATATATGTTCATTACATTCATTAGTGTTCAGCCGCCTCCCTCAGATCGACAGAGCTGGTGGTAAAGTGCCACTGACGGTTTATCTCATCATGAATCAAGACAACAGCAGAAATGAATGTAAACCAGTAAAGATAATGTATCACTAATACCGTGAAGCTTCTCTGTTGGAGAGAAGTTTGTTGTTGGTCGTGTACGACCAGCTCTGTCGTGTCTCTTCCCCCATCTGTCACTTTAGAAAATGTTAGCATCCTAAAGACGACGCGCTGCAGAGAAAGATGGATCATTTCCGAAGCTTGACCACAAATGAAGCCAAAACACATCGGTAGCCGAATACGTCTGTGCAACAATGAGCAGAGGATGGCGCCATTGCGTTCAAATAGCTAATGGACTAAACAAGGGAGAAAACGTTGTGTAATTGTAGTGAAATGAGTCTTTTGGGGGGTGCAGTGCTGCAGCGGACCACCACACAGTTGGCTGTGAAGATGGTTTTGGCTTCATTTTGCCTGTCAGTTACATCATCCATCTTTGTAAACAGTGTATAAACGTTGCCATGTTGTTAACCCACACTATGTTACACAGTAGCTGTTTCTGATGTTCGCTGTGGTTGATCCGAGAAAAAAAATCTGATCGTACGTCTTCACCTGTAGTTGGTAGTGTTGACATATAAGTTAATGACGTCATCGCTTCACACATTCGCCACTAACACCACCGATAACAGAGCCGCATCATCTCCTGCTTTCTGTGTCTGCTCCCAGCTGCTGGATGAGTTTGAGCATGTGTGGTCATTCTATTGTTAGTTATGATGCGTTCACACCGAACATGAAGCAAAGTAATCGATGGGGAAATGACTGTAACAGCTGTTACACAAAAAGTTGGGAAATTGGCGCCCGTGTGGACTCGCGATATGAGGCACACAATCCAGTTGCACACAGCCGGGTGAACGTTTAGCATCTTCATCAAAGGAGTCATATCATGAGCAGTCATTCTTTTTGAGGTGTTTATTTGTCAAAGGGGTCTCCATTTGAAAAAATGGGTTCGAACTATAGAGAACCTTTTTCGAGGCCTCCTCGTTGCAGAGGAGCCCACAGCAGGCTCCGCCCCCCCCCCGCTGGCCCCTCCCCGTGACAGAGCCCAGTGTATACGTCAGTGGAGCTCCACCTTGGAGATCCCTCATAGCAACAATAAAGCTTTCCTGGCACAAAAGCTGCTCTGTAGTCGACCGTAACCAACCAGGTTCACCTTTACGCCAATGACCAACTTCACATGAACGAAGGGGCTAAACTTCCTCGAAGCGTTTGCGTGTCGGTGAGAAGCCTTTTGGCCAGAGCGCTTTTTCGATCATCTCACAGACTTGGAGAGAGAGGAGAGGGGAGGAGGTGATTGACAGCTCAGGGAGCAGCTTGCAGACACGCCCACTCAGGGCGGACTGATTTCTGGAGAGAGCCCAATCAGGCTACTCCGAGCAGCTGATCCGCTGACTCACTGAAAACCGAGGTGTTGCAAATGAGTGAAAAGTAGCATGATATGACTCCTTTAAGAGCTGCCTGAACATGTCTCCGGTTTTCAGCGATACCTGAAGCTGACCTCCGCTGGAGTTGGTGCCTGGATCCTTTGATGTTGTGTTGCAAAATTTTTCAAAGTTCAATTTGCATCGTGCACTTTTGCAGGATTCATTTCTAGTTGCGTCTCTCGTGCACGAACACATCCAAGTCACGTCCAGTGTGAATGCATCATCAGAGAGGTCGTACAGACTCTCCCTGCAGACACAGTCACTTCTGACCTGCTGCCGTCTTTAAAAATGCCCGTGTCGTGTTCAAGTCCCGTCATTCTCATCAGTCCACGTCGCAGTGAATGTGACACAGTCTCTCTCTAATGCGTTGATCTAATTTCTGCTTCTTATTTGTGCCACCGCTCCCTCTCTCCCTCTCTCCCTCTCTCTCCCTCTCTCTCTCTCTCTCTCTCTCTCTCTCCCTCTGTCGTCCAGCAGAGTATATCTGGCGGCCCAGGAAAGACAGGACGAAGTTTCTAATTGGCTTTGTGTGCAGGTGACGCTAATCCAACTCCAAGCACTACGGTGTCACCCAGGCAAAAAGAAGGAAGGCAGGAAACCATACGAAGAGGAAGAGGAAGAAAAGATCACGTTAGTCATCTCAGAAAAATAACTGCTGTACTATAATCCAAACCTTCTATAACTTTACCACCTGGTTTGGTTTGATGTTTCACGTCTATCTCATTCACCTGTTTCCTTCCTCTGTTCTAGCTCCTTTCTGTTTCTCGATGAGTTTTATTAGGGCAGATTTTAGTTGCACCTTGATTTGTGTCGTTTTCGATTTGTTTCTCCTGGTGTTTTTGTGTCAATGGATTCTGTTTGAAGTGCAGGGCGGCGGGCAGGAGGGCAGGAGGGCAGGAGGGAGGGGCTGTAGGGCAGGAGAGCGGAGGGAGGGGCGGGTTCACAGCCAAGAATATCTGCAAGTCATGTCTTCATCTTTGTATGGGGTCGGTGTGTAAACGGGAAAAAAAAACAATGGGATGCTCCTTTCAATCTTCCCGCGAAAAAAAGAAGCTTGGGGGGTAAAGAGGCAGATTTTTTTTTAAAAGATTACATTTTAACGGAACTTTAAAGAAGGTATCTAAGTAATAAATCTTAGTAGCTGTTTTCTTTCTCGTGATGTCTCATTGTTAACCATAATTACCTATTTTTGGGCAATACAAAGAGGACTCCAGTATTTTTATGGTCCTTTTTTATAAGTGTTGTTTTTGTTGTTTAGAAATATATATATATGCTATAACAAAAATTTCATATAACTACATTGTGAATTCAAACTTGAGAAAAATGAGAAATGTAGCTGTACATATTATTCCAGTCACTGCATATAACCAACTCAGTGAGAGAATAGCATATTTTTGTGATGGTGTGTCAAAAAGAACATGTTATAGCGTGTGAATAGAAGACAAAGCTGTAAACAGTGATACGTTTTTGGTTTTTTTGGTTTATTTGTTTTCCTGCTGGAGAGACGGAGGCGGCGGCGCGACCCCACGAGACAAAACAGAACGCACTCGCTCTGTAAATACCGAAGCTGAATTATTTTACAAAAGTGTCACATACCAGCAAAAATTTACACTCGGCAAGCTCAGAGTCGACGAGGTTTTAAGAAATAAACACCAAAAGAAAAGAAAAGAGCCTGATTTGGTATGTTTTTGTCAAACTAAGAAAAAAACGACGTAATCCAAAGCACACTATACGTAGATGTGATGATTATAACTTGAACCAGTCATTTCCTCTGTGCGTCCGTACACTTTTATACCTATATCCTGCTCGTTCTTCTTTTTCTTTTCTTTTCTAAACAATATTTTGGGCAAGCCTCGGTGTAACTTCCCTTTTTTTTTTTCTTTTTTAATGAATTAGGATTTTGATACCATACCTCAGCCTTGGTGAGTTCTATCGCGGAGTCATCGGCAGGTTTAATTTATTCTATACTATAAGTGGCAAGACAGACGAAAACAAAACACTGAACGTAAACAACGTGAGTAATCATTGCACTGTGAGTAGTGAAGTACAGGCCATTTTCCTATTTGCACATGTATATGTTGGCTTTTTAACGACAAACAGATATTTAAAAAAAAAAAGATAAACGGCCCTGTGCTTTGGGATAGTGTATTATGAAGGATTCTTGAGGGTGAGTCAACAGCTTGGGAAATAGATACTTCTTTATATATGTATTAGACCCGTTACGTGTCAGCTGAAGATATTTATACAGGGTCGATAGATAGACACTGAATTACTCGCTCTCTGTCGCTGCACCAGCTTTTTACACAGGACATGTGGCTGTAGTGGTTTTTTGTTTATTTAGCAACAATCTGCTCCGTTGTTTGTTTTATTTTGATTTTTAAAGCGTCATGGAAACATGGTCTGGAAAAATAACTTAACCTGCAGCAGACACGTTTTCATTTCACTTCCTTGTCTCATTTCTTTTTTTGTTTGTTTGTTTGTTTGTTTGTTTGTTTGTTTCAAAACAACCAGGTAAAGAAATATGCTGGATATACTTACTTAAAAAAAAAGAAAGAAAAGGTGTGAACAAGTAATAATAATAATAATATTAATAATAATAACGATATAAAAAAGAAAACCCTTGTAATGTTCAAATGTAAAAGAAAATAAGAAATACAAAAGCATAAAAAAAGAAAGATGCTTCTTTGCTGATTTCAAGTTTAATCAGAGTTTTATTGATACTTTGTGGTTTATATATGAATAATTGTAATATACTATTAAAATGTACTGTGCATCCATTGCTTTCTCTCTCTCCATTCTCCATCCTCAGAGACCCTTCTGTTGCTCATTTCATTAGTGTGTAAAGAGCTCACAGTTAACTTGTAAACAGAGTGCTGTCTTTGATACCAGTGTAGTGCTCTTTGTTGTTCTCCCTCCGCTCTACCTCTCCCCTTCCCCTCTCGCTCTCTCTCTCTCTCTCTCTCTCTCTCTCTCTCTCTCTCTCTCTCTCTCTCTCTCTCTCTCTCCCCCATCTCGCCCTCACCCCGCCTCCCTCCCTTCCCCTTCCTTGCGCTCTTTTTCTATCTCCTGTAATTACGAACGTAGATGTTATATAGGACTCATTAATATACTACTCGTAGTGAATAGTGGATTTTAGGACCAGTCAAGATAGACCTTTCTCTAAACGATCATGTTATTCTGACATTTGCAGACATTTTATTTCGATAGAGGTTCACTGTAATTTATAATCCCTGTATGTTTTTTTTTTCTTTTATTATTTTCTTTTATTTTTCTTTTTTTTGTCGGTTTGGGTTTTTTGCCACGCTCACATGGTTTCAGCTAACCAAAGCTCTCATGGATGGACAAATAGAGAAACCGTTGCTTGTAAGATGGAATTGTACACAAGGCATTATTTGGATCCCCACCCTTGAATGTTTTAAAAGGGGGTGTGCCATACTACCTTAAATGCTAACGCTAGATATGCAAAACCTTCATGCTTTTCTAAGAGGGACACAAGCTATAGTCATGGGGAAAGATTTTATGTAAAGTCATATTTCATATACTTTTAAAGAAACATGCCAACAGTCACGATTGAATTACCTATTAACTCTTTTCACTTTTACTACATTACAGAAATAACTCCAGAACTTTAGATTGCACTGTTCACTCTCTCCTCAATTTCCTGTGATAGGTTAAATCTCAAATGCGGAGAATTAGTTTTGGTTTTATCTAATTCTCTCTGTCATTTTCACACTTTGACTTTTAGAGGCCTCAAAAATATAGAAATACTCCATTAAAGCGTCTAAAGGAGCAGGTGTTATAGAACAGCCTGCATGTCGGTGCTGATTAATAGCTGGTTAATTCCACATCCTGATTCTGGACTAGCGCCCCGAAGCTGTGAAGCCAAATTGGAGTAAGAAGAGAATATATTAAAAAACGCAAATTTGAAAAAAATTATAATACTCCTCCACGTTTCCTCGAAACACTGTGTCAGAGGATGTCCATATTTCAGACCTGTTAGATTCTACACGAGCCGCTGTGTTTCAGGCATAAACAAACCAATTACAAAGCCAATTCAGATGCCGGGCTCAAGCTGTGTGCACGCTCCTGTCGAGTACAATTTCAATTAAACCTAATTTAGCTTTTATATCACTTCTTTTATTCACCTCATGGGGTTTTAAATTGAATGCTACACACGTTACGTTAATAAACAAGATTAATGTCAGTTCTCGCTCCGCGGCTAATATTGACTGTCGGTCTGTTACATACTGTATGTACAGTAACAGCAGCTGACAGGAGCAGAATCATTGCATTGAACTCTCAATTCAAATAACACTCAACTCTATTGATACGTTCTAAATTTGAAACTGCAGTGTAACGATGCTGTTTTTTATTTATTCAAACAAAGATGTTCTAAGCATGAATCTAGCTTCACATTAAAGGTCCAATGTGCGTGATTTAAAGCCTTTTAGATATAGAATAATAATAATTATAATAATGAATGTACAAATTATTCTCTCCATTTCCCTAGAATATATATACATATATATATTAAAATTGTAAACATGTTTCTTCAGCAGTAGAGTGGACAAACTGAAGGGTAATGCAGGTTCTCCTGTACCAGGGGTGTCAAACATACGGCCCGTGGGCCAAAACTCTCCCACCACAGAGTTCAGTCCAGCCCATGAGCATTTTCAGAGTGTACTTTTCTGCACTAAAACAAAGGAGAACATTTGGAGTTGTCATTGTTCATGGGTCATTATGCTTTGATCTCACTGGTCCCGGCCACTTGCTATCAAATCGGGGCGTATGTGGGCCCTGAGCTCAAATGAGTTTGACACCCCTGTACGGTACTTTAGCGGGAAGGTAAAGTTGGGAGTTATTCGGCTTCAACTGAGACGTCATGAAGTCCTGCACACTGTACCTTTAATTTTTATCACATATATATATATGTGTATATATATATATATATATATATATATATTACATAATACAAAACATGTTCATAGGAATAATAGTAGGCGTAATTTGATTTTTTCAATGCATGAGTTTTGTCCTGACAGGATAATAGAACGTGTTCCTCCATCGTCCCTAAAATTTTGAATTAAATGATAAAACCAGAGCTGGAGGCACATTAAGAAACATTTTATCTTAAAAGAATAAAAGTAAAATTTGTTTGCTGTGTGTGTTTCCACCACAGCATCACATCGTGACTGTAATTGGACCAAAAATAACAATGAATTGGCAAATCCCCACTTTGAATGATACACAGTGTTGTTTTGTGATGGTGTAGCTTGGACTTTAAGGTAGCATGGCTCTGTTGCTGTAATTTTCCTTTGAATCTCAAAAACTGACAGCAGTTTACAGCTGATGAATGTTACACATCTTAGTAGACTAGTGTATCCATTTGGGGGACGAGGGGAGGGGGTGTGGTTTAGGAAAAAAAAAATGAAGAAGAAAATAATGATCAAAAAAAGATTTTAAAAAGTCAACCTGGAAGGTGTTGACATTTGTAGTGTACTACCGTATCCATTTAAACTTGAATCTTGAGGCAAGTGCTAGGCAATGGCCAAACCATTTATCCCATCATCTGTTCTGTGTGTGTGTATGGGGGGGGGAGAGATTCCACCCTGACACCACACACACACACACACACACACACACACACACACACACATTTACACACAGGATTCTGAGATTTCTGTCGCTTTGGATCAGTCTTTCATTTTGAACACACACCCCTAAAAGCTCGGGGGACATCAAACGAGGGCCCGATGTCTAATGAATCAGACTTTGAATGTTACTGAGCGTTTATAACCGGAGGAAGAACTCAGAGTGGCTCGTTCACAGTGGTGCTAATGGTCTTTTTATGAACAGACAATGTGCCCTTATCTCTGAGAGATAGTGGACACTGTCGCAGTGAAGTTTGTTTGCGGCTCCACAAAGACACGGTAGTTGTCCACACACACAACACACACACACACACACGCACACACACAGTGATTATCCAAGGTGACAGAAATAACACAACTGTTTTAGGGGGACATGCCCCTTTAAAGGTGCGGTGTGTACGATTTGGTGACCTCTACGGGTGAAGTTACATGTTGTATCCATCACCTCACCCTCACCCTTCCGAGCATGCAGGAGAACCTATGGTAGCCCTGGGTTGTCATTCAAGCTCAAAAGATGTTTGGTACGTCCACTTTTACTACTGAAAAGATATGGCGGCCTCCGTGGCGAGGACCCCCCTCCTCATGTGAATAAACATGAATAGGCTCATTTTAAGGAAAAGGAAAAAAAAGAAAACATTTACGTCATTATGAATTCATGAAAATGCTGGTATGTAATTGTTTTGTAATATTTTTAGACGTGACAAAAATGACCAAAATCGTACACACTGCACCTTTAAGTCCAAATCACCGCCATCCCGCCCATGCCCATGACTGACCACAGCATACTTGCAATATATACATATTTGTGCATAGATGATTATATATTTGCAGCCTCCTCACTCATCTGATCAGAATTAGACTGGAGACCTCAGCTGTATAACCCCCCACCACCCCCACACACCGCAGCTCCACCCAGGTTCATACTGTATGAGTAGCTCCATCCACCACACGACAGCTCACCCCCCCAACCCCCCAACCCCCCCAACCCCCTCACGGTGTTATGTGGAGTTAGAGGGGAGGCTGCCTGCATGGACGGCAGTGCAAGGCTCTCCTCGCTGCCGTCCGCCCGTCCATTCCTAACACTTGCCCCTGTTTTTTTATGTTCACCGACTTTTTATGGCGAGAGACAGACAGACGTGACTGACATCTGAAAGCATCTTTCAGGTTATCATAATGGCTTGCTCAAGCCCTGTTGTAAAGTATACTAAAAAAAAAAGAAAAAAAAAAGACATGATGATAATAATAACAATAATAATAATAATAATGGATGGGGGTCTCTCACATATCAAATGTGGAAAGTCTAATTTTATATTTGTATTTTCAAATAATAATATTGACAAAAAAAAATGTCTGTGAAAGGTTTCCATCCTCTACTGTGGTCCAGAAATTGATGTGTCTGTCTGGAAAAATAAATAAAATAAACTGAATTGTTATATGACTTGTTTTCAGTGTTTTGCTGTATGTTTACTTTGTAACAACATAGAAAACGCAGATATGAACTAAATTGACTTAAACCGCAGCTCTATGCACATCATTAAAGGTGCAGTGTGTAAGATTGTGGTCATTTTTGTCACTTCTAATATAGAATATTACAAAACAATTACATACTGATATTTTCATAAATCTATACCTCACTGGTTTATTTTTATTCAATCAACCTTAAATGAGCCCATTAATGTATATTTTTAAGAGGAGCGGGTCCTCTCTATGGGGGCAGCCATGTTTTTACAGGAGCCCAGAGTGAACATATTAAACATCTTTTGAGTTTTAATGACAACTGAAGTCTAAACCGGGTTCTCCTGCATGTTCAGATGGGTGAGGGTGAGGTGATGGATACAACGTGCAACTTCACCAAATCTTACACACTGCACCTTTAAGTCTTTAAACTCCCTTGTATTTGTTTACATTTAAACATTGATTTCAATCACATTCAGCTGATGAACTAAATCAAACATACTTTTTTTGCATACAAATATGATGTATCCTAACATTTTTAAGGAGCAGCAGGTATAATTTAGCAATATCTCGTGGTGAATTCGTATTTCGCAGCTGTGTCGCACCTCACCTCGTCCTTTTGTTCCAACCGTGTAGCAGAACACAGTTAATATAAAGACTTATTTAACTGTAACATGTGTTTATTAAAAATGAGATAAAAAGATTTTAAAAATCAAAAATTGACAGTAAGCTTATGCAGCTTATGCAGCTCAAAGTTAAATGTAAATTTAATATATGAATGAAATGCACAAAGTCAGCATATTCGGTCTCAGTGCTCTGTGTGTGTGTGTGTGTGTGTGTGTGAGTGAGTGAGTGAGTGAGTGTTTTGTTATTATCTGTCAACCTTCACATTCAGTTAACCCACAACATGGCACAACTTGTTTGCTCTGTGTTTTTTATATTTGATATAAACAAAGTATTTTACTCAGTATTTGAATACGACAACACACACACACACACACACACACACACACACACACACACACACACACACTCTCAGATCCTTCGAGGTCACTCAGGACTGATGCAGTGTGAGCACTGAGATGCATTTAGGGGCAAACGGTGAACAAACAAGGCGCTGGCATGTCATTCTGCTGCCCCTCAGTGGTCTCTGCTGGCGCCTGAGCGAGCAACATGCAGCAAGACAAAAAAAACTCTTTTATTTTCCATCAGCAGTTTCACAGAGAGAGCATCAATATTAGCTAAGGCTCAGTGTGTAAACTGCTGAGGATGTGATGAGGAGATGAGCAAACAGGCCGCGCCATGTGACAGGCGTTTCACAGGCTTATACAACGACGGCGACGACAACGCCGCCACAGGCACAATCAGAAAAGACCTGTGATGTGTTTGTCACAGTGTGATTAGTTCTGCTTTTAGAGGCACGATGGAGAATTCATTTCACATGCCACAAACAGAAATCTGATGCCGAGTCAGTCTGAAAGAATGAAGCGGTGACAAAGTAAGGGAAAAAAAAAAAAAGAGATATTGACAGGAACAACAACAAAGATTTGATTGTTTTGTCTGATTTTTTTTTTTTAAAGGTGTAGCCATAATTTATAAAACGAAATCAGCGTAATGATTTTCTCCAGCATCTATTGTGTATTTACGCTCTTTAACCGCTCCGTTGAAATTCAGGGATCAGGGTTTTTTAATGCAGCTGCTTGTCAGGGGAGACGAAGAGTCCAACAGCTTCATCACTCATTCAGACACAGCGATCTATAATTCTGACTGAGATCAATACTGTTCCTTGCTCTGTTTTTCTCAGCCGAGGTGCCACAACCTCAGATCACATCACACTCTCTCTTTATATATATATATATATATATATATATATCATAGTGTTTTGTGACACAGGAGCAAAGGTTCTGGTTACTCTTCTAGAAGCTGTTATTATTTATTTATTTATTTTCGTTTTAGTTTCTTTACTATTTGTATTTTGTCTGTGTGAATCCCAGTCATATCGTATGAGTAACAGTCATACATGCCACCATGTACTCATTTATAAATCTTGCTTATCTTTTTGTATTTATTCATCTTTATTCCATTAGAATAATTCCATGTAAATCAACATTAAAACTCAAATTAGAATTGCAGTTTTTTGTTTTACCAGACTTTTGGGTGTTTTGTGTCATTCGCACAAATATATTGTGAAGCTTACTGCTTTTTTTTTTACATTTCATTTCATTTTGTTTAATTTTTATGGATTTATCTATTTATGTAGTTATCTATACATGAAGTAATTTTCCTCTTGTGGAGACAGATTTTTCAAATGTAATTTTTATTTATTTTCAGTTTATTTTTATCTATTTTAGTTTCCTTGACGCTTTGACATCCAGTC